>JAKWBO010000739.1:0-28892 GCA_034336685.1 Luscinia luscinia | reverse complement strand
ACGTATCGCCCACCCGTGGGTGGGGCGGCAGAAGGGCCTCCGCGCCTCCCAGCCGGCCACGGCCGGCAAACCCTGGTGGGCGGCAGAAGGGCCAAAGTATGCCTTCCTTGGTGGTCCAATACGCTCCTCTCTCTGAGATACACAATAATACAGAATGGGGTCTGGCCCACCCGTGGTGGGCAGGAACTGTTTGGCGTGTTCCTCTGGTTGTGCCGCCACGGGCCGGGGCCGGGACTCCGTGGGTGGCTGTGCAGAAGGGTTTGCGGTTGCCTCCGGGTGTGACGCCATATCGGCCGCACCCGTGGGTGGGCGTGGCGGAAGGGTTTGTGGTTGCGGCTCTGGGTGTGCGGTCACGGGTCGGCCCACCTGTGGTGGGCGTGCAGAAGGCTCCGCGGTTGCTTCTGGTGTGTCACACGGCCGGCCCACGCCGTGGGTGGGCGTGCAGAAGGGCCAGCGCTGTGCCAGTGGGTGTGCAAGCCGCGGTCGGCCCACCCGTGGGTGGGCGGGCAGAAGGGCCTGCGTTGCCTCTGGGTGTGTCGCACGGCCGGCCCACCCGTGGGTGGGCGTGCAGAACTGTTTGCGGTTGCCTCTGGGTGTGCCGCCACGGCCGGCCCACCCGTGGGTGGGCGTGCAGAAGGGCCTGCGTGTTGCCTCTGGGTGTGCAGCCACGGCCGGCCCACCCGAGGGTGGGCGTGCAGAACGGCCTGCGGTTGCCTCTGGGTGTGCCGCCGACGGCCGGCCCACCCCGTGGGTGGGCGTGCAGAACGGTTTGCGTGGTGCCACTGGGTGTGCCGCCACGGCCGGCTCCACCCGTGGGTGGGCGTGCAGAAGGGTTTGCGGTGCCATCTGGTGTGCCGCCGACGGGCCGGCCCCACCCGTGGGTGGGCGTGCAGAAGGGCTTGGCGTGTGCCTCTGGTGTGCCGCCACGGCCGGCCCACCCCGTGGGTGGGCGTGCAGAACTGTTTTGGCGTGTGCCACTGGGTGTGCCGCCACGGCCGGCCCACCCGTGGGTGGGCGTGCAGAAGGGCCTGCGGTTGCCTCTGGGTGTCGTCACGGCCGGCCCACCCGTGGGTGGGCGTGCAGAACTGTTTGCGTGTGCCACTGGTGTGCCGCTGACGGCCGGCCCACCCGTGGGTGGGCGTGCAGAACTGTTTGCGTGTGCCACTGGGTGTGCCGCCACGGCCGGCTCCACCCGTGGGTGGGCGTGCAGAACTGTTTGCGTTGCCTCTGGTGTGCCACGACGGCCGGCCCCACCCGTGGGTGGGCGTGCAGAACTGTTTGCGTGTGCCTCTGGGTGTGCCGCACGGCCGGCCCACCCGTGGGTGGGCGTGCAGAACTGTTTACGTGTGCCACTGGGTGTGCCACGACGGCCGGCCCACCCGTGGGTGGGCGTGCAGAACTGTTTGCGTGTTGCCTCTGGGTGTGCCGCACGGCCGGCCCACCCGTGGGTGGGCGTGCAGAACTGCTTGCGTGGTGCCTCTGGGTGTGCCGCACAGGCCGGTCCACCCGTGGGTGGGCGTGCAGAACTGTTTGCGTGTGCCACTGGTGTGCCGCCACGGCCGGCCCACCCGTGGGTGGGCGTGCAGAAAGGCCTGCGTGTTGCCTCTGGGTGTGCCGCCACGGCCGGCCCACCCGTGGGTGGGCGTGCAGAACTGTTTGCGTGTGCCACTGGGTGTGCCGCACGGCCGGCCCACCCGTGGGTGGGCGTGCAGAACTGTTTGCGTGTGCCACTGGGTGTGCCGCCACGGCCGGCCCACCCGTGGGTGGGCGTGCAGAAGGGTTTGGCGTGTGCCTCTGGTGTGCCGCCACGGCCGGCCCCACCCGTGGGTGGGCGTGCAGAAGGGCTTGCGTTGCCTCTGGTGTGCCGCCACGGCCGGCCCACCCGTGGGTGGGCGTGCAGAACTGTTTGCGTGTGCCTCTGGGTGTGCCGCTACGGCCGGCCCACCCGTGGGTGGGCGTGCAGAAGGGCCTGGGGTTGCCTCTCAGTGTGTCGCACGGCCGGCCCACCCGTGGGTGGGCGTGCAGAACTGTTTGCGTGTGCCTCTGGGTGTGCCACGACGGCCGGCCCACCCGTGGGTGGGCGTGCAGAACGGCTTGCGTTGCCTCTGGGTGTGCCGCACGGCCGGCCCACCCGTGGGTGGGCGTGCAGAAGGGCTCGCGTTGCCTCTGGGGTGTGCCGCCACGGCCGGCTCCACCCGTGGTGGGCGTGCAGAACTGTTTGCGTGTGCCACTGGGTGTGCCGCGACGGCCGGCCCACCCGTGGGTGGGCGTGCAGAACTGTTTGCGTGTGCCACTGGGTGTGCCGCACGGCCGGCCCACCCGTGGGTGGGCGTGCAGAACGGTCTGCGTGTGCCTCTGGGTGCCGCCACGGCCGGCCCACCCGTGGGTGGGCGTGCAGAAGGGCCTGCTGTTGCCTCTGGTGTGCCGCCACGGCCGGCCCACCCGTGGTGGGCGTGCAGAAGGGTCTGCGGTTGCCACTGGGTGTGCCACGACGGCCGGCCCACCCGTGGGTGGGCGTGCAGAACTGTTTGCGTGTGCCACTGGGTGTGCCGCCACGGCCGGCCCACCCGTGGGTGGGCGTGCAGAAGTGTTTGCGTGTTGCCTCTGGGTGTGCCGCCACGGCCGGCCCACCCGTGGGTGGGCGTGCAGAAGTGTTTGCGCGGTGCCTCTGGGTGTGCCGCACGGCCGGCCCACCCGTGGGTGGGCGTGCAGAACGGCTTGCGTGTGCCACTGGGTGTGCCGCCACGGCCGGCCCACCCGTGGGTGGGCGTGCAGAAGGGCTTGCGTGTGCCTCTGGATGTGCCGCGACGGCCGGCCCACCCGTGGGTGGGCGTGCAGAACGGTTTGCGGTTGCCTCTGGGTGTGCCGCTACGGCCGGCCCACCCGTGGGTGGGCGTGCAGAACTGTTTGCGTGTGCCACTGGGTGTGCCGCGACGGCCGGCCCACCCGTGGGTGGGCGTGCAGAACTGTTTGCGTGTGCCACTGGGTGTGCCGCCACGGCCGGCCCACCCGTGGGTGGGCGTGCAGAACTGTTTGCGTGTGCCACTGGGTGTGCCGCCACGGCCGGCCCCACCCGTGGGTGGGCGTGCAGAACTGTTTGCGTGTGCCTCTGGGTGTGCCGCCACACCGGCCCACCCGTGGGTGGGCGTGCAGAAGGGTCCTGCGGTGTGCCTCTGGGTGTGCCGCTGACGGGCCGGCCCACCCGTGGGTGGGCGTGCAGAAGGGCCTGCGGTTGCCTCTGGTGTGCCGCCACGGCCGGCTCACCCGTGGGTGGGCGTGCAGAAGGGTTTGCGTTGCCTCTGGGTGTGCCGACACGGCCGGCCCACCCCGTGGGTGGGCGTGCAGAAGGGCCTGCGTGTGCCTCTGGTGTGCCGCCACGGCCGACCCACCCGTGGGTGGGCGTGCAGAAGGGCCTGCGTGTGCTCTGGTGTGCCGCCACGGCCGGCCCACCCGTGGGTGGGCGTGCAGAACTGTTTGCGTGTGCCACTGGGTGTGCCGCCACGGCCGGCTCCACCCGTGGGTGGGCGTGCAGAAGTGTTTGCGTGTGCCACTGGGTGTGCCGCACGGCCGGCTCCACCCGTGGGTGGGCGTGCAGAAGTGTTTGCGTGTGCCACTGGGTGTGCCGCCACGGCCGGCCCACCCGTGGGTGGGCGTGCAGAACTGTTTGCGTGTGCCACTGGGTGTGCCGCCACGGCCGGCCCACCCGTGGGTGGGCGTGCAGAACTGTTTGCGTGTGCCACTGGGTGTGCCGCCACGGCCGGCCCACCCGTGGGTGGGCGTGCAGAACTGTTTGCGTGTGCCACTGGTGTGCCGCCACGGCCGGCCCACCCGTGGGTGGGCGTGCAGAAGGGCCTGCGTGTTGCCTCTGGGTGTGCCGCCACGGCCGGCCCACCCGTGGGTGGGCGTGCAGAACTGTTTGCGATGTGCCACTGGGTGTGCCGCACGGCCGGCCCACCCGTGGGTGGGCGTGCAGAACTGTTTGCGTGTGCCACTGGGTGTGCCGCCACGGCCGGCCCACCCGTGGGTGGGCGTGCAGAAGGGTTTGGCGGTTGCCTCTGGGTGTGCCGCCACGGCCGGCCCACCCGTGGGTGGGCGTGCAGAAGTGTCTGCGTGTTGCCTCTGGGTGTGTCGCCACGGCCGGCCCACCCGTGGGTGGGCGTGCAGAACTGTTTGCGTGTGCCTCTGGGTGTGCCGCCACGGCCGGCCCACCCGTGGGTGGGCGTGCAGAACTGTTTGCGTGTGCCACTGGGTGTGCCGCACGGCCGGCCCACCCGTGGGTGGGCGTGCAGAACTGTTTGCGCGTTGCCTCTGGGTGTGCCGCGACGCCGGCCCACCCGTGGGTGGGCGTGCAGAACGGTCGTGCAGTTGCCTCTGGGTGTGCCACACGGCCGGCCCACCCGTGGGTGGGCGTGCAGAAGGGCTTGCGTGTGCCTCTGGGGTGTGCCGCACGGCCGGCCCACCCGTGGGTGGGCGGCAGAACTGTTCGCGGTGCCTCTGGGTGTGCCGCTACGGCCGGCCCACCCGTGGTGGGCGTGCAGAAGGGCTTGCGTGTGCCTCTGGGTGTGCCGCACGGCCGGCCCACCCGTGGGTGGGCGTGCAGAACTGTTTGCGTGTGCCACTGGGTGTTCCGACGGCCGGCCCACCCGTGGGTGGGCGTGCAGAACTGTTTGCGTGTGCCACTGGGTGTGCCGCACGGCCGGCCCACCCGTGGGTGGGCGTGCAGAACTGTTTGCGTGTGCCACTGGGTGTGCTCGCCACGGCCGGCCCACCCGTGGGTGGGCGTGCAGAAGGGCCTGCGGTTGCCTCTGGGTGTGCCGCCGACGGCCGGCCCACCCGTGGGTGGGCGTGCAGAACTGTTTGCGTGTGCCACTGGGTAAGCTCGCCGGCCCACCCGTGGGTGGGCGTGCAGAACTGTTCGCGGTTGCCTCTGGGTGTGCCGCCACGGCCGCCCACCCGTGGGTGGGCGTGCAGAACTGTTTGGCGTGTGCCACTGGGTGTGCCGCTACGGCCGGCCCACCCGTGGTGGGCGTGCAGAACTGTTTGCGTGTGCCACTGGGTGTGCCGCCACGGCCGGCCCACCCGTGGGTGGGCGTGCAGAAGGGTTTGCGTTGCCTCTGGGTGTGCCGCCACGGCCGGCCCACCCGTGGGTGGGCGTGGAGAAGGCCTGCGTGGTTGCCTCTGGGTGTGCCGCCACGGCCGGCCCACCCGTGGGTGGGCGTGCAGAACTGTTTGCGTGTGCCATTGGGTGTGCTCGCCACGGCCGGCCCACCCGTGGGTGGGCGTGCAGAAGGGTTTGCGGTTGCCTCTGGGTGTGCCGCCGACGGCCTGCCCACCCGTGGGTGGGCGTGCAGAAGGGCCTGCGTTGCCTCTGGGGTGTGCCGCCACGGCCGGCCCACCCGTGGGTGGGCGTGCAGAAGTGGCCTGCGGTTGCCTCTGGGTGTGCCGCCACGGCCGGCCCACCCGTGGGTGGGCGTGCAGAACTGTTTGCGTGTGCCTCTGGTTGTGCCGCCACGGCCGGCCCACCCGTGGGTGGGCGTGCAGAAGGGTTTGCGGTTGCCTCTGGGTGTGCCGCCACGGCCGGCCCACCCCTGGTGGGTGGGCGTGCAGAACTGTTTGCGGTTGTGCATCTGGATGTGCCGTCACGGTCGGCCCACCCGTGGGTGGGCGTGCAGAACTGTTTGCGTGTTGCCTCTGGGTGTGTCGCCACGGCCGGCCCACCCGTGGGTGGGCGTGCAAGAACTGTTTGCCTGTGCCACTGGATGTGCCGCCACGGCCGGCCCACCCGTGGGTGGGCGTGCAGAAGTGCTTGCGGTTGCCTCTGGGTGTGTCGCCACGGCCGGCCCACCCGTGGGTGGGCGTGCAGAACTCGTTTCCGTGTTTGCCTCTGGGTGTGCCGCCACGGCCGGCCCACCCGTGGGTGGGCGTGCAGAAGGGTTTGCGAGTTGCCTCTGGGTGTGCCAGCCACGGCCGGCCCACCCGTGGGTGGGGCGTGCAGAAGTGCCTGCGTTGCCTCTGGGTGTGCCTGCCACGGCCGGCCCACCCGTGGGTGGGCGTGCAGAACTGTTTGCGTGTGCCACTGGATGTGCTGCCCGGACGGCCCACCCGTGGGCGGCCGTGCAGAACTGTTTACGTGATCCACTGGGTGTGCCGCCACGGCCGGCCCACCCGTGGGTGGCGTGCAGAAGGGTTTGCGGTTGCCTCTGGATGTGCCGCCACGGCCGGCCCACCCGTGGGTGGGCGTCCAGAACTGTTTGCGTGTGCCACTGGGTGTGCCGCTACGGCCGGCCCACCCGTGGGTGGGCGTGCAGAAGGGCCTGGGGTTGCATCTGGGTGTGCCGCCACGGCCGGCCCACCCATAAGTGGGCGTGCAGAACTGTTTGCGTGTGCCACTGGGTGTGCCGACACGGCCGGTTCACCCGTGTGTGGGCGTGCAGAACTGTTTGCGTGTGCCTCTGGGTGTGCCGCTACGGCCGACCCACCCGTGGGTGGCCGTGCAGAAGGGTTTGCGGTTGCCTCTGGGTGTGCCGCCACGGCCGGCCCACCCGTGGGTAGCGCGTGCAGAACTGTTTGCGTGTGCCTCTGGGTGTGCCGCCACTGCCGGCCCACCCGTGGGTGGGCGTGCAGAAGGGCCTGCGTGGGGCTCTGTGTGTGCCGCCACGGCCGGCCCACCCGTGGGTGGGCGTGCAGAACTGTTTGCGTGTGCCTCTGGGTGTGCCGCCACGGCCGGCCCACACGTGGGAGGGCGTGCAGAACTGTTTGCGTGTGCCACTGGGTGTGCCGTTACGGCCGGCCCACCCGTGGGTGGGCGTGCAGAACTGTTTGCGTGTGCCACTGGGTGTGCCGCCACGCCTTCGGCCCACCCGTGGGTGGGGCTTGCAGAAGGGCCTCGCGGTTGCCTCTGGGTGTGCCGCCACGGCCGGCCCACCCGTGGGTGAGCGTGAAGAACTGTTTGCGGTTGCCTCTGGGTGTGCCTCCACGGCCGGCCCACCCGTGGGTGGTCGTGCAGAAGTGTTTGCGTGTGCCACTGGATGTGCCGCCACGGCCGGCCCACCCGTGGGTGGGCGTGCAGAACTGGTTGCGTGTGCCACTGGGTGTGCCGCCACGGCCGTCCCACCCGTGGGTGGGCGTGCAGAACTGTTTGCGTTTGCCTCTGGTTGTGCCGCCACGGCCGGCCCACCCGTGGGTGGGCGTGCAGAAGGGTTTGCGGTTGCCTCTGGGTGTGCCTCCACGGCCGGCCCACCCGTGGGTGGGCGTGCAGAAGTGTTTGCGTGTGCCACTGGATGTGCCACGACGGCCGGCCCACCCGTGGGTGGGCGTGCAGAACTGTTTGCGTGTGCCACTGGGTGTCCCGCTACGGCCGGCCCACCCGTGAGTGGGAGTGCAGAACTGTTTGCGGTTGCCTCTGGGTGTGCCGCCACGGCCGGCCCACCCGTGGGTGGGCGTGCAGAAGGGCCTGCGTGGGACTCTGTGTGTGCCGCCACGGCCGGCCCACCCGTGGGTGGGCGTGCAGAACTGTTTGCGTGTGCCACTGGATGTGCCGCCACGGCCGGCCCATCCGTGTGTGGGCGTGCAGAAGGGCCTGGGGTTGCCTCTGGGTGTGCCGCCACGGCCGGCCCACCCGTGGGTGGGCCTGCAGAAGGGCCTGTGGTTGCCTCTGGGTGTGCCGCCACGGCCGGCCGACCCGTGGGTGGGCGTGCAAAACTGTTTGCGAGTGTCACTGGGTGTGCCGCCACGGCCGGACCACCCGTGGGTGGGCGTGCAGAACTGTTTGCGTGTGCCACTGGGTGTGCCGCCACGGCCGGCCCACCCGTGTGTGGGCGTTCAGAAGGGCCTGGGGTTGCATCGGGGTGTGCCGCCACGGCCGGCCCACCCGTGGGTGGGCGTGCAGAACTGTTTGCGTGTGCCACTGGGTGTGCCGCCACGGCCGGCCCACCCGTGGGTGGGCGTGCAGAACTGTTTGCGTGTGCCACTGGGTGTGCCGCCACGGCCGGCCCACTCGCTGGGTGGGCGTGCAGAAGTGCCTGCGTTTTGCCTCTGGGTGTGCCGCCACGGCCGGCCCACCCGTGGGTGGGCGTGCAGAACTGTTTGCGTGTGCCACTGGATGTGCCGCCACGGACGGCCCACCCGTGGGTGGCCGTGCAGAACTGTTTGCGTGATCCACTGGGTGTGCCGCCACGGCCGGCCCACCCGTGGCTGGGCGTGCGGAACTGTTTATGCGTGTGCCACTGGATGTGCCGCCACGGCCGGCCCACCTGTGATTGGGCTGCAGAAGGGTTTGCGGTTGCCTCTGGGTGTGCCGCCACGGCCGGCCCACCCGTGGGTGGGCGTGCAGAAGGGCCTGCGGTTGCCTGTGGGTGTGCCGCCACGGCCGGCTCCACCCGTGGGTGGGCGTGCAGAACTGTTTGCGTGTGCCACTGGGTGGTCCGCTACGGCCGGCCCACCCGTGGGTGGGCGTGCAGAAGGGCCTGCGTGTGCCTCTGGGTGTGCCGCCACGGCCGGCCGACCCGTGGGTGGGCGTGCAGAAGGGCCTGCAGTTGCCTCTAGGTGTGCCGCCACGGCCGGCCCACCCGTGGGTGGGCGTGCAGAACTGTTTGCGTGTGCCAGTGGATGTTCGCCACGGCCGGCCCACCCGTGGGTGGGCGTGCAGAACTGTTTGCGTGTGCCACTGGGTGTGCTGCCACGGCCGGCCAACCCGTGGGTGGGCGTGCAGAAGTGCCTGCGTTTGCCTCTGGGTGTGCCGCCGGCTGGCCCACCCGTGGGTGGGCGTGCAGAACTGTTTGCGTGTGCCACTGGATGTGCCGCCACGGCCGGCCCACCCGTGGGTGGGCGTGCAGAAGGGTTTGCTGTTGCCTCTGGGTGTGCCGCTACGGCCGGCTCCACCCGTGGGTGGGCGGGCAGAACTCTTTGAGTGTGCCTCTGGGTGTGCCGCCACGGCCGGCCCACGCCGGTGGTGGGGTGGGCGTGCAGAAGGGCCTGCAGTTACCTCTGGGTGTGCCACCACGGCCGGCCACCCGAAGGGGTGGGCGTGCAGAATTGTTTGTGTGTGCCTCTGGTTGTGCCGCCACGGCCGGCCCACCCGTGGGTGGGCGTGCAGAACTGTTTGCGTGTTGCCTCTGGGTGTGCCGCCACGGCCGGCCCACCCGTCGGTGGGCGTGCAGAAGGGCCTGCGGTTGCCTCTGGGTGTGCCGCCACGGCCGGCCCACCCGTGGGTGGGCTTGCAGAACTGTTTGCGTGTGCCACTGGGTGTGCCGCTACGGCCGGCCCCACCCGTGGGTGGGCGTGCAGAACTGTTTGCGTGTGCCACTGGGTGTGACGCCACGGCCGGCCCACCCGTGGGTGGGCGTGCAGAAGGGTTTGCGGTTGCCTCTGGGTGTGCAGCCACGGCCGGCCCACCCGTGGGTGGGCGTGCAGAACTGTTTGCGTGTGCCACTGGGTGTGCTGCCACAACCGCCCACCCGTGGGTGGGCGTGCAGAACTGTTTACTTTGTGCCACTGGGTGTCCGCCACGGCCGCCCACCCGAGGTTGGGCGTGCAGAAGGGTTTGCGCGTTGCCTCTGGGTGTGCCGCCACGGCCGGCCCACCCGTGGGTGGGCGTGCAGAACCGTTTGCGTGTGCCACTGGTGTGTAGCCACGGCCGGCCGACCCGTGGGTGGGCGTGCAGAAGGGCCTGCGGTTGCCTCTGAAAGTGTGCCGCCACGGCCGGCCCACCCGTGGGTGGGCTGTGCAGAACTGTTTGCGTGTGCCACTGGATGTGCCGCCACGGCCGGCCCACCCGTGGGTGGGCGGCAGAAGTGGCCTTGCGGTTGCATCTGGGTGTGCCGCCACGGCCGGCCCACCCGTGGGTGGGCGGCAGAATGTTTACGTGGTACCACTGGATGTGCCGCCACGGCCGGCCCACCCGTGGGTGGGCGTGCAGAACTGTTTGCGTGTGCCTCTGGGTGTGCCGCCACGGCCGGCCCACCCGTGGGTGGGCGTGCAGAAGGGCCTGCAGTTGCCTCTGGGTGTGCCGACACGGCCGGCCCACCCGTGGGTGGGCGTGCAGAAGGGCCTGCGGTTGCATCTGGGTGTGCCGCACGGCCGGCCCACCCGTGGGTGGGCGTGCAGAACTGTTTGCGTGTACCACTGGATGTGCCGCCACGGCCGGCCCACCCGTGGGTGGGCGTGCAGAACTGTTTCGCGTGTGCCTCTGGGTGTGCAGCTACGGCAGGCGCCACCCGTGGGTGGGCGTGCAGAACTGTTTGCGTGTGCCAATGGTTGTGCCGCGACGGCCGGCCCACCCATGTGTGGGCGTGCAGAAGGGCCTACAGTTGCCTCTGGGTGTGCCGCCACGGCCGGCCCACCCGTGGGTGGGCGTGCAGAACTGTTTTCGTGTGCCTCTGGGTGTGCCGCTGACGGCCGGCCCACCCGTGGGTGGGCGTGCAGAACTGTTTACGTGTGCCACTGGGTGTGCCGCCACGGCCGGCCCACCCGTGGGTGGGCGTGCAGAAGGGCCTGCAGTTGCTCTCCGGGTGTGCGGCTACGGCAGGCCCACCCCGTGGGTGGGCGTGCAGAACGGCCTGCGGTTGCCTCTGGGTGTGCCGCTATAACCGCCCACCCGCGGGTGGGCGTGCAGAAGTGCCTGCGCTTGCCTCTGCGTGTGCCGCCACGGCCGGCCCACCCGTGGGTGGGCGTGCAGAACTGTTTGCGTGTGCCACTGGATGTGGCGCCACGGCCGGCCCACCCGTGGGTTGGCTGCAGAAGGGCCTTTGTGTGCCTCTGGGTGTGCCGCCACGGCCGGCCCACCCGTGGGTGGGCGTGCAGAAGGGCCTGCGTGGGGCCCTGTGTGTGTCGCCACGGCCGGCCCACCCGTGGTTGGGCTGCAGAACTTTTTGCGTGTGCCTCTGGGTGTGCCGCCACGGCCGGCCCCACCCGTGGGTGAACGTGCAGAAGTGCCTGCGTTTGCCTCTGGTTGTGCAGTTACGGCCGGCCCACCCGTGGGTGGGCGTGCAGAACTGTTTGCGTGTGACACTGGATGTGCCGCCTCGGACGGCCCACCCTGTGGGCCGCCGGCAGAACTGTTTGCGTGATCCACTGGATGTGCAGCGACGGCCGCCCACCCGTGGGTGGGCGTGCAGAACTGTTTGCGTGTGCCACTGGATGTGCCGCCACGGCCGGCCCACCCGTGGGTGGGCGTGCAGAAGGGCCTGCGGTTGCTTCTGGGTGTGCAGCCACGGCCGGCCCACCCGTGGGTGGGCGTGCAGAACTGTTTGCGTGTGCCTCTGGGTGGGCCGCTACGGCCGGCCCACCCGTGGGTGGGCGTGCAGAACTGTTTGCGTGTGCCACTGGATGTGCCGCCACGGCCGCCCACCCGTGGGTGGGCGTGCAGAAGGGTTTGCGGTTGCCTCTGGGTGTGCTCGCCACGGCCGGCCCACCCGTGAGTGGGGCGTGCAGAACTGTTTGCGTGTGCCACTGGGTGTGCGACACGGCCGGCCCACCCGTGGGTAGGCGTGCAGAACTGTTTGCGTGTGCCACTGGGTGTGCCGCTACGCCGGCCCACCCGTGGGTGGGCGTGCAGAAGGGCCTGCGGTTGCCTCTGGGTGTGCCGCCACGGCCAGCCCACCCGTGGGTGGGCGTGCAGAACTGTTTGCGTGTGCCACTGGATGTGCCGCCACGGCCGGCCCACCCGTGGGTGGGCGTGCAGAACTGTTTCGCGTGTGCTAGTGGATGTTCCGCCACGGCCGGCCCACCCGTGGTTGCGCGTGCAGAACTGTTTGCGTGCGCCAGTGGATGTGCCGCCACGGCCGGCCCACCCGTAGGTGGGCGTGCAGAATGTTTGCGTGTGCCTCTGGGTGTGCCGCCACGCTCGGCCCACCCGTGGGTGGGCGTGCAGAAGGGCCTGGGGTTGCATCTGGGTGTGCCGCCACGGCCGGCCCACCCGTGGGTGGGCGTGCAGAACTGTTTGCGTGTACCACTGGATGTGCCGCCACGGCCGGCCCACGCGTGGGTGGGCGTGCAGAACTGTTTGCGTGTGCCACTGGCTGTGCCGCTACGGCCGACCCACCCGTGGGTGGGCGTGCAGATGGGCCTGCGGTTGCATCTGGGTGTGCCGCCACGGCCGGCCCACCCATGGGTGGGCGTGCAGAACTGTTTGCGTGTGCCACTGGTGTGCCGACACGGCCGGCCCACCCGTGTGTGGGCGTGCAGAACTGTTTGCGTGTGCCTCTGGGTGTGCCGCTACGGCCGACCCACCCGTGGGTGGGCGTGCAGAAGGGTTTGCGGTTGCCTCTGGGTGTGCCGCCACGGCCGGCCCACCCGTGGGTATGCGTGCAGAACTGTTTGCGTGTGCCTCTGGGTGTGCCGCCACTGCCGGCCCACCCGTGGGTGGGCGTGCAGAAGGGCCTGCGTGGGGCTCTGTGTGTGCCGCCACGGCCGGCCCACCCGTGGGTGGGCGTGCAGAAGGGTTTGCGTGTGCCACTGGGTGTGCCGCCACGGCCGGCCCACACGTGGGAGGGCGTGCAGAACTGTTTGCGTGTGCCACTGGGTGTGCCGCCACGCTCGGCCCACCCGTGGGTGGGTGTGCAGAAGGGCCTGCGGTTGCCTCTGGGTGTGCCGCCACGGCCGGCCCACCCGTGGGTGAGCGTGAAGAACTGTTTGCGGTTGCCTCTGGGTGTGCCTCCACGGCCGGCCCACCCGTGGGTGGGCGTGCAGAAGTGTTTGCGTGTGCCACTGGATGTGCCGCCACGGCCGGCCCACCCGTGGGTGGGCGTGCAGAACTGTTTGCGTGTGCCACTGGGTGTGCCGCCACGGCCGTCCCACCCGTGGGTGGGCGTGCAGAACTGTTTGCGGTTGCCTCTGGGTGTGCCGCCACGGCCGGCCCACCCGTGGGTGGGCGTGCAGAAGGGTTTGCGGTTGCCTCTGGGTGTGCCTCCACGGCCGGCCCACCCGTGGGTGGGCGTGCAGAACTGTTTGCGTGTGCCACTGGATGTGCCGCCACGGCCGGCCCACCCGTGGGTGGGCGTGCAGAAGGGTTTGCGTGTGCCACTGGATGTGCCGCCCCGGACGGCCCACCCGTGGGCGGCCGTGCAGAACTGTTTGCGTGATCCACTGGGTGTGCCGCCACGGCCGGCCCACCCGTGGCTGGGCGTGCAGAACTGTTTGCGTGTGCCACTGGATGTGCCGCCACGGCCGGCCCACCCGTGATTGGGCGTGCAGAAGGGTTTGCGGTTGCCTCTGGGTGTGCCGCCACGGCCGGCCCACCCGTGGGTGAACGTGTAGAAGGGCCTGCGGTTGCCTCTGGGTGTGCCGCCACGGCCGGCCCACCCGTGGGTGGGCCTGCAGAACTGTTTGCGTGTGCCTCTGGGTGTGCCGCCACTGCCGGCCCACCCGTGGTAGGGCGTGCAGAAGGGCCTGCGTGGGGCTCTGTGTGTGCCGCCACGGCCGGCCCACCCGTGGGTGGGCGTGCAGAACTGTTTGCGTGTGCCACTGGATGTGCCTCCACGGCCGGCCCACCAGTGGGTGGGCGTGCAGAAGGGCCTGGGGTTGCCTCTGGGTGTGCCGCCACGGCCGGCCCACCCGTGGGTGGGCGAGCAGAAGTGCCTGCGTTTGCCTCTGGGTGTGCCGCCACGACCGGCCCACCCGTGGGTGGGCGTGCAGAACTGGTTGCGTGTGCCACTGGATGTGCCGCCACGGCCGGCCCACCCGTGGGTGGGCGTGCAGAAGGGTTTGCGGTTGCTTCTGGGTGTGCCTCCACGGCCGGCCCACCCCTGGGTGGGCGTGCAGAACTGTTTGCGTTTGCGAATGGCTGTGCAGCCACGGCCGGCCCACCCGTGGGTGGGCGTGCAGAAGGGCCTGTGGTTGTTTATGGGTGTGCCGCCACGGCCGGCCCACCCGTGGGTGGGCGTGCAGAAGGGCTTGGGGTTGCCTCTGGGTGTGCCGCCACGGCCGGCCCACCCGTGAATGGGCGTGCAGAAGGGCCTGCGTTTGCCTCTGGGTGTGCCGACACGGCCGGCCCACCCGTGGGTGGGCGTGCAGAAGGGTTTGCGTGTGCCACTGGGTGTGCCGCCACGTCCGGCCCACCCGTGGGTGGGCGTGCAGAACTCTTTGCGTGTGCCTCTGGGTGTGCCGCCACGGCCGGCCCACCCGTGGGTGGGCGTGCAGAAGGGTTTGCTGTTGCCTCTGGGTGTGCCGCCACGGCCGGCCCACCCGTGGGTGGGCGTGCAGAACTCTTTGTGTGTGCCTCTGGGTGTGCCGCCACGGCCGGCCCACCCGTGGGTGGGCGTGCAGAAGGGCCTGCAGTTACCTCTGGGTGTGCCGCCACGGCCGGCCCACCCGTGGGTGGGCGTGCAGAACTGTTTGCGTGTGCCACTGGGTGTGCCGCTACGGCCGGCCGACCCGTGGGTGGGCGTGCAGAACTGTTTGCGTGTGTCACTGGGTGTGACGCCACGGCCGGCCCACCCGTGGGTGGGCGTGCAGAAGGGTTTGCGGTTGCCTCTGGGTGTGCCGCCACGGCCGGCCCACCCGTGGGTGGGCGTGCAGAACCGTTTGCGTGTGCCACTGGGTGTGTAGCCACGGCCGGCCCACCCGTGGGTGGGCGTGCAGAAGGGCCTGGGGTTGCCTCTGGGTGTGCCGCCACGGCTGGCCCACCCGTGGGTGGGCGTGCAGAACTGTTTGCGTGTGCCACTGGATGTGCCGCCACGGCCGGCCCACCCGTGGGTGGACGTGCAGAAAGGTTTGCGTTTGCCTCTGGGTGTCCCGCCACGGCCGGCCCACCCGTGGGTGGGCGTGCAGAAGTGTCTGCGTTTGCCTCTGGGTGTGCCGCCACGGCCGGCCCACCCGTGGGTGGGCGTGCAGAACTGTTTGCGTGTGCCACTGGGTGTGCCGCCACGGCCGGCCCACCCGTGGGTGGGCGTGCAGAAGGGCCTGCAGTTGCCTCCGGGTGTGCGGCCACGGCAGGCCCACCCGTGGGTGGGCGTGCAGAAGGGCCTGCGGTTGCCTCTGGGTGTGCCGCCACAACCGGCCCACCCGTGGGTGGGCGTGCAGAAGTGCCTGCGTTTGCCTCTGCGTGTGCCGCCACGGCCGGCCCACCCGTGGGTGGGCGTGCAGAACTGTTTGCGTGTGCCACTGGATGTGCCGCCACGGCCGGCCCACCCGTGGGTTGGCGTGCAGAAGGGCCTGAAGTTGCCTCTGGGTGTGCCGCCACGGCCGGCCCACCCGTGGGTGGGCGTGCAGAAGGGCCTGCGTGGGGCCCTGTGTGTGTCGCCACGGCCGGCCCACCCGTGGGTGGGCGTGCAGAAGGGTTTGCGGTTGCCTCTGGCGTGTGCCGCCACGGCCGGCCCACCCGTGGGTGAACGTGCAGAAGTGCCTGCGTTGCCTCTGGGTGTGCCGCGACGGCCGGCCCACCCGTGGGTGGGCGTGCAGAACTGTTTGCGTGTGACACTGGATGTGCCGCCCCGAAGGCGCCCACCCGTGGGCGGCCGTGCAGAACTGTTTGCGTGATCCACTGGGTGTGCAGCCACGGCCGGCCCACCCGTGGGTGGGCGTGCAGAACTGTTTGCGTGTGCCACTGGGTGTGCCGCCACGCTCGGCCCACCCGTGGGTGGGCGTGCAGAAGGGCCTGCGGTTTCCTCTGGGTGTGCCGCCACGGCCGGCCCACCCGTGGGTGGGCGTGCAGAACTGTTTGCGTGTGCCACTGGATGTGCCGCCACGGCCGGCCCACCCGTGGGTGGGCGTGCAGAACTGTTTGCGTGTGCAACTGGGTGTGGCGCCACGGCCGGCCCACCGGTGGGTGGGCGTGCAGAAGTGCCTGCGTTTGCCTCTGGGTGTGCCGCCACGGCTGGCCCACCCGTGGCTGGGCGTGCAGAACTGTTTTCGTGTGCCTCTGGGTGTGCCGCCACGGCCGGCCCACCCGTGGGTGGGCGTGCAAAACTGTTTACGAGTGTCACTGGGTGTGCCGCCACGGCCGGCCCACCCGTGGGTGGGCGTGCAGAAGGGCCTGCAGTTGCCTCCGGGTGTGCGGCCACGGCAGGCCCACCCGTGGGTGGGCGTGCAGAAGGGCCTGCGGTTGCCTCTGGGTGTGCCGCCACAAGCGGCCCACCCGTGGGTGGGCGTGCAGAAGTGCCTGCGTTTGCCTCTGCGTGTGCCGCCACGGCCGGCCCACCCGTGGGTGGGCGTGCAGAACTGTTTGTGTGTGCCACTGGATGTGCCGCCACGGCCGGCCCACCCGTGGGTTGGCGTGCAGAAGGGCCTTTGTGTGCCTCTGGGTGTGCCGCCACGGCCGGCCCACCCGTGGGTGGGCGTGCAGAAGGGCCTGCGTGGGGCCCTGTGTGTGTCGCCACGGCCGGCCCACCCGTGGTGGGGCGTGCAGAACTTTTTGCGTGTGCCTCTGGGTGTGCCGCCACGGCCGGCCCACCCGTGGGTGAACGTGCAGAAGTGCCTGTGTTTGCCTCTGGGTGTGCAGCCACGGCCGGCCCACCCGTGGGTGGGCGTGCAGAACTGTTTGCGTGTGACACTGGATGTGCCGCCCCGGACGGCCCACCCGTGGGCCGGCCGTGCAGAACTGTTTGCGTGATCCACTGGGTGTGCAGCCACGGCCGGCCCACCCGTGGGTGGGCGTGCAGAACTGTTTGCGTGTGCCACTGGATGTGCCGCCACGGCCGGCCCACCCGTGGGTGGGCGAGCAGAAGGCCTCGCGGTTGCTTCTGGGTGTGCAGCCGACGGCCGGCCCACCCGTGGGTGGGCGTGCAGAACTGTTTGCGTGTGCCTCTGGGTGGGCGCTACGGCCGGCTCCACCCGTGGGTGGGCGTGCAGAACTGTTTGCGTGTGCCACTGGATGTGCCGCCACGGCCGGCCCACCCGTGGGTGGGCGTGCAGAAGGGTTTGCGGTTGCCTCTGGGTGTGCCGCCACGGCCGGCCCACCCGTGAGTGGGCGTGCAGAACTGTTTGCATGTGCCACTGGGTGTGCACTTACGGCCGGCCCACCCGTGGGTAGGCGTGCAGAACTGTTTGCGTGTGCCACTGGGTGTGCCGCCACGCTCGGCCCACCCCGTGGGTGGGCGTGCAGAAGGGCCTGCAGTTGCCTCTGGGTGTGCCGCCACGGCCGGCCCACCCGTGGGTGGGCGTGCAGAACTGTTTTGCGTGTGCCTCTGGGTGTGCCGCCACGGCCGGCCCACCCCTGGGTGGGCGTGCAGAACTGTTTGCGCAGTGCAACTGGGTGTGCCGCCACGGCCGGCCCACCGGTGGGTGGGCTTGCAGAAGTGCCTGCGTTTGCCTCTGGGTGTGCCGCCACGGCTGGCCCACCCGTGGGTGGGCGTGCAGAACTGTTTCGCGTGTGCCAGTGGATGTTCCGCCACGGCCGGCCCACCCGTGGTTGCTGCGGGGCAGAACTGTTTGCGTGCGCCAGTGGATGTGCCGCCACGGCCGGCCCACCCGTAGGTGGGCGTGCAGAATGTTTGCGTGTGCCTCTGGGTGTGCCGCCACGCTCGGCCCACCCGTGGGTGGGCGTGCAGAAGGGCCTAGGGTTGCATCTGGGTGTGCCGCCACGGCCGGCCCACCCGTGGGTGGGCGTGCAGAAATGTTTGCGTGTACCACTGGATGTGCCGCCACGGCCGGCCCACGCGTGGGTGGGCGTGCAGAACTGTTTGGGTGTGCCACTGGCTGTGCCGCTACGGCCGACCCACCCGTGGGTGGGGCGTGCAGATGGGCCTGGGGTTGCATCTGGGTGTGCCGCCACGGCCGGCCCACCCGTGGGTGGGCGTGCAGAAGGGCCTGCAGTTACCTCTGGGTGTGCCGCCACGGCCGGCCCACCCGTGGGTGGGCGTGCAGAACTGTTTGCGTGTGCCACTGGGTGTGCCGCTACGGCCGGCCGACCCGTGGGTGGGCGTGCAGAACTGTTTGCGTGTGTCACTGATTGTGACGCCACGGCCGGCCCACCCGTGGGTGGGCGTGCAGAAGGGTTTGCGGTTGCCTCTGGGTGTGCCGCCACGGCCGGCCCACCCGTGGGTGGGCGTGCAGAAGGGCCTGCAGTTGCCTCCGGGTGTGCGGCCACGGCAGGCCCACCCGTGGGTGGGTGTGCAGAAGGGCCTGCGGTTGCCTCTGGGTGTGCCGCCACAACCGGCCCACCCGTGGGTGGGCGTGCAGAAGTGCCTGCGTTTGCCTCTGCGTGTGCCGCCACGGCCGGCCCACCCGTGGGTGGGCGTGCAGAACTGTTTGCGTGTGCCACTGGATGTGCCGCCACGGCCGGCCCACCCGTGGGTTGGCGTGCAGAAGGGTCTGAGGTTGCCTCTGGGTGTGCCGCCACGGCCGGCCCACCCGTGGGTGGGCGTGCAGAAGGGCCTGCGTGGGGCCCTGTGTGTGTCGCCACGGCCGGCCCACCCGTGGGTGGGCGTGCAGAAGGGTTTGCGGTTGCCTCTGCGTGTGCCGCCACGGCCGGCCCACCCGTGGGTGAACGTGCAGAAGTGCCTGCGTTTGCCTCTGGGTGTGCCGCCACGGCCGGCCCACCCGTGGGTGGGCGTGCAGAACTGTTTGCGTGTGACACTGGATGTGCCGCCCCGGACGGCCCACCCGTGGGCGGCCGTGCAGAACTGTTTGCGTGATCCACTGGGTGTGCAGCCACGGCCGGCCCACCCGTGGGTGGGCGTGCAGAACTGTTTGCGTGTGCCACTGGATGTGCCGCCACGGCCGGCCCACCCGTGGGTGGGCGTGCAGAAGGGCCTGCGGTTGTTTCTGGGTGTGCCGCCACGGCCGGCCCACCCGTGGGTGGGCGTGCAGAACTGTTTGCGTGTGCCTCTAGGTGGGCCGCTACGGCCGGCCCACCCGTGGGTGGGCGTGCAGAACTGTTTGCGTGTGCCACTGGATGTGCCGCCACGGCCGGCCCACCCGTGGGTGGGCGTGCAGAACTGTTTGCGTGTGCCCCTGGGTGTGCACTTACGGCCGGCCCACCCGTGGGTAGGCGTGCAGAACTGTTTGCGTGTGCCACTGGGTGTGCCGCCACGCTCGGCCCACCCGTGGGTGGGCGTGCAGAAGGGCCTGCGGTTTCCTCTGGGTGTGCCGCCACGGCCGGCCCACCCGTGGGTGGGCGTGCAGAACTGTTTGCGTGTGCCACTGGATGTGCCGCCACGGCCGGCCCACCCGTGGGTGGGCGTGCAGAACTGTTTGCGTGTGCAACTGGGTGTGGCGCCACGGCCGGCCCACCCGGTGGGTTGGCGTGCAGAAGTGCCTGCGTTTGCCTCTGGGTGTGCCGCCACGGCTGGCCCACCCGTGGGTGGGCGTGCAGAACTGTTTGCGTGTGCCAGTGGATGTTCCGCCACGGTCGGCCCACCCGTGGTTGCGCGTGTAGAACTGTTTGCGTGCGCCAGTGGATGTGCCGCCACGGCCGGCCCACCCGTAGGTGGGCGTGCAGAATGTTTGCGTGTGCCTCTGGGTGTGCCGCCACGCTCGGCCCACCCGTGGGTCGGCGTGCAGAAGGGCCTGGGGTTGCATCTGGGTGTGCCGCCACGGCCGGCCCACCCGTGGGTGGGCGTGCAGAACTGTTTGCGTGTACCACTGGATGTGCCGCCACGGCCGGCCCACGCGTGGGTGGGCGTGCAGAACTGTATGCGTGTGCCTCTGGGTGTGCCGCTACGGCAGGCGCACCCGTGGGTGGGCGTGCAGAACTGTTTGCGTGTGCCAATGGCTGTGCCGCCACGGCCGGCCCACCCATGTGTGGGCGTGCAGAAGGGCCTACAGTTGCCTCTGGGTGTGCCGCCACAACCGGCCCACCCGTGGGTGGGCGTGCAGAAGTGCCTGCGTTTGCCTCTGCGTGTGCCGCCACGGCCGGCCCACCCGTGGGTGGGCGTGCAGAACTGTTTGCGTGTGCCACTGGATGTGCCGCCACGGCCGGCCCACCCGTGGGTTGGCGTGCAGAAGGGCCTTTGTGTGCCTCTGGGTGTGCCGCCACGGCCGGCCCACCCGTGGGTGGGCGTGCAGAAGGGCCTGCGTGGGGCCCTGTGTGTGTCGCCACGGCCGGCCCACCCGTGGTTGGGCGTGCAGAACTTTTTGCGTGTGCCTCTGGGTGTGCCGCCACGGCCGGCCCACCCGTGGGTGAACGTGCAGAAGTGCCTGTGTTTGCCTCTGGGTGTGCAGCCACGGCCGGCCCACCCGTGGGTGGGCGTGCAGAACTGTTTGCGTGTGACACTGGATGTGCCGCCCCGGACGGCCCACCCGTGGGCGGCCGTGCAGAACTGTTTGCGTGATCCACTGGGTGTGCAGCCACGGCCGGCCCACCCGTGGGTGGGCGTGCAGAACTGTTTGCGTGTGCCACTGGGTGTCCCGCCACGGCCGGCCCACCCGTGGGTGGACGTGCTGAAGGGTTTGCGGTAGCCTCTGGGTGTGCCGCCACGGCCGGCCCACCCGTGGGTGGGCGTGCAGAACTGTTTGCGTGTGCCACTGGGTGTGCCGCCACGGCCGGCCCACCCGTGAGTGGGAGTGCAGAACTGTTTGCGGTTGCCTCTGGGTGTGCCGCCACGGCCGGCCCACCCGTGGGTGGGCGTGCAGAAGGGCCTGCGTGGGACTCTGTGTGTGCCGCCACGGCCGGCCCACCCGTGGGTGGGCGTGCAGAACTGTTTGCGTGTGCCACTGGATGTGCCGCCACGGCCGGCCCACCCGTGTGTGGGCGTGCGGAAGGGCCTGGGGTTGCCTCTGGGTGTGCCGCCACGGCCGGCCCACCCGTGGGTGGGCCTGCAGAAGGGCCTGCGGTTGCCTCTGGGTGTGCCGCCACGGCCGGCCCACCCGTGGGTGGGCGTGCAGAACTGTTTGCGAGTGTCACTGGGTGTGCCGCCACGGCCGGCCCACCCGTGGGTGGGCGTGCAGAACTGTTTGCGTGTGCCACTGGGTGTGCCGCCACGGCCGGCCCACCCCTGTGTGGGCGTTCAGAAGGGCCTGGGGTTGCATCGGGGTGTGCCGCCACGGCCGGCCCACCCGTGGGTGGGCGTGCAGAACTGTTTGCGTGTGACACTGGATGTGCCGCCCCGGACGGCCCACCCGTGGGCGGCCGTGCAGAACTGTTTGCGTGATCCACTGGGTGTGCCGCCACGGCCGGCCCACCCGTGGGTGGGCGTGCAGAACTGTTTGCGTGTGCCACTGGATGTGCCGCCACGGCCGGCCCACCCGTGATTGGGCGTGCAGAAGGGTTTGCGTTTGCCTCTGGGTGTGCCGCCACGGCCGGCCCACCCGTAGGTGGGCGTGCAGAACTGTTTGCGTGTGCCACTGGGTGTGCCGCTACGGCCGGCCCACCCGTGGGTGGGCGTGCAGAAGGGCCTGCGTGTGCCTCTGGGTGTGCCGCCACGGCCGGCCGACCCGTGGGTGGGCGTGCAGAAGGGCCTGCAGTTGCCTCTTGGTGTGCCGCCACGGCCGGCCCACCCGTGGGTGGGCGTGCAGAACTGTTTGCGTGTGCCACTGGATGTTCCGCCACGGCCGGCCCACCCGTGGGTGGGCGTGCAGAACTGTTTGCGTGTGCCACTGGGTGTGCTGCCACGGCCGGCCCACCCGTGGGTGGGCGTGCAGAAGTGCCTGCATTTGCCTCTGGGTGTGCCGCCAAGGCCGGGCCACCCGTGGGTGGGCGTGCAGAACTGTTGGCGTGTGCCACTGGGTGTGCCGCCACGGCCGGCCGACCCGTGGGTGGGCGTGCAGAACTGTTTGCGTGTGCCTCTGGGTGTGCCGCCACTGCCGGCCCACCCGTGGTAGGGCGTGCAGAAGGGCCTGCGTGGGGCTCTGTGTGTGCCGCCACGGCCGGCCCACCCGTGGGTGGGCGTGCAGAACTGTTTGCTTGTGCCACTGGATGTGCCGCCACGGCCGGCCCACCCGTGGGTGGGCGTGCAGAACTGTTTGCGTATGCCACTGGGTGTGCCGCTACGGCCGGTCCACCCGTGGGTGGGCGTGCAGAACTGTTTGCGTGTGCCACTGGGTTTGCCGCCACGGCCGGCCCACCAGTGGGTGGGCGTGAAGAACTGTTTGCGTGTGCCACTGGATGTGCCGCCACGGCCGGCCAACCCGTGGGTAGGCGTGCAGAAAGGTTTGCAATTGCCTCTGGGTGTGCCGCCACTGCCGGCCCACCCGTGGGTGGGCGTGCAGAAGTGCCTGCGTTTGCCTCTGGGTGTGCCGCCACGGCTGGCCCACCCGTGGGTGGGCGTGCAGAACTGTTTGCGTGTGCCATTGGGTGTGCCGCCACGGCCGGCCCACCCGTGGGTGGGCGTGCAGAACTGTTTGCGTTTGCGAATGGCTGTGCAGCCACGGCCGGCCCACCCGTGGGTGGGCGTGCAGAAGGGCCTGGGGTTGTTTATGGGTGTGCCGCCACGGCCGGCCCACCCGTGGGTGGCCGTGCAGAAGGGTTTGCGGTTGCCTCTGGGTGTGCCGCCACGGCCGGCCCACCCGTGAATGGGCGTGCAGAAGGGCCTGCGTTTGCCTCTGGGTGTGCCGACACGGCCGGCCCACCCGTGGGTGGGCGTGCAGAACTCTTTGCGTGTGCCTCTGGGTGTGCCGCCACGGCCGGCCCACCCGTGGGTGGGCGTGCAGAAGGGCCTGCAGTTACCTCTGGGTATGCCACCACGGCCGGCCCACCCGCGGGTGGGCGTGCAGAATTGTTTGTGTGTGCCTCTGGTTGTGCCGCCACGGCCGGCCCACCCGTGGGTGGGCGTGCAGAAGGGTTTGCGCTTGCCTCTGGGTGTGCCGCCACGGCCGGCCCACCCGTGGGTGGGGCGTGCAGAAGGGCCTGCGTGTGCCTCTGGGTGTTCCGCCACGGCCCGCCCACCCGTGGGTGGGCGTGCAGAAGTGCCTGCGTTTGCCTCTGGGTGTGCCGCTACGGCCGGCCCACCCGTGGGTGGGCGTGCAGAACTGTTTGCGTGTGCCACTGGATGTGCCGCCACGGCCGGCCAACCCGTGGGTGGGCGTGCAGAACTGTTTGCGTGATCCACTGGGTATGCCGCCACGGCCGGCCCACCCGTGGGTGGGCGTGCAGAACCGTTTGCGTGTGCCTCTGGGTGTGCCGCTACGGCCGGCCCACCCGTGGGTGGGGCGTGCAGAAGGGCCTGCGTGTGCCTCTGGGTGTGCCGCCACGGCCGGCCCACCCGTGAGTGGGTGTGCAGAAGGGCCTGCGGTTGCCTCTGGGTGTGCCGCCACGGCCTGCCCACCCGCGGGTGGGCTGCAGAATTGTTTGTGTGTGCCTCTGGTTGTGCCGCCACGGCCGGCCCACCCGTGGGTGGGGCGTGCAGAAGGGTTTGCGTTTGCCTCTGGGTGTGCCGCCACGGCCGGCCCACCCGTGGGTGGGCGTGCAGAAGGGCCTGCGTGTGCCTCTGGGTGTTCCGCACGGCCCGCCCCACCCGTGGGTGGGCGTGCAGAAGTGCCTGCGTTTGCCTCTGGGTGTGCCGCTACGGCCGGCCCACCCGTGGGTGGGCGTGCAGAACTGTTTGCGTGTGCCACTGGATGTGCCGCCACGGCCGGCCAACCCGTGGGTGGGCGTGCAGAACTGTTTGCGTGATCCACTGGGTATGCCGCCACGGCCGGCCCACCCGTGGGTGGGCGTGCAGAACCGTTTGCGTGTGCCTCTGGGTGTGCCGCTACGGCCGGCCCACCCGTGGGTGGGCGTGCAGAAGGGCCTGCGTGTGCCTCTGGGTGTGCCGCCACGGCCGGCCCACCCGTGAGTGGGTGTGCAGAAGGGCCTGCGGTTGCCTCTGGGTGTGCCGCCACGGCCTGCCCACCCGTGGGTGGGAGTGCAGAACTGTTTGGTTGTGCCTCTGGGTGTGCCGCTACGGCCGGCCCATTCGTGGGTGGGTGTGCAGAAGGGCCTGCGGTTGCCTCTGGGTGTGCCGCCACGGCCGGCCCACCCGTGGGTGGGCGTGCAGAAGGGCCTGGGTTTGCCTCTGGGTGTGCCGCCACGGCCGGCCCACCCGTGGGTGGGCGTGCAGAAGGGTTTGCCGTTGCCTCTGGGTGTGCCGCCACGGCCGGCCCACCCGTGGGTGGGCGTGCAGAACTCTTTGCGTGTGCCTGTGGGTGTGCCGCCACGGCCGGCCCACCCGTGGGTGGGCGTGCAGAAGTGCCTGCGTTTGCCTCTGGGTGTGCCGCCACGGCCGGCCCACCCGCGGGTGGGCGTGCAGAATTGTTTGCGTGTGCCTCTGGTTGTGCCGCCACGGCCGGCCCACCCGTGGGTGGGCGTGCAGAAGGGTTTGCGTTTGCCTCTGGGTGTGCCGCCACGGCCGGCCCACCCGTGGGTGGGCGTGCAGAAGGGCCTGCGTGTGCCTCTGGGTGTTCCGCCACGGCCGGCCCACCCGTGGGTGGGCGTGCAGAAGTGCCTGCGTTTGCCTCTGGGTGTGCCGCCACGGCCGGCCCACCCGTGGGTGGGCGTGCAGAACTGTTTGCGTGTGCCACTGGATGTGCCGCCACGGCCGGCCAACCCGTGGGTGGGCGTGCAGAACTGTTTGCGTGATCCACTGGATATGCCGCCACGGCCGGCCCACCCGTGGGTGGGCGTGCAGTACCGTTTGCGTGTGCCTCTGGGTGTGCCGCCACGGCCGGCCCACCCGTGAGTGGGCGTGCAGAAGGTCCTGCGGTTGCCTCTGGGTGTGCCGCCACGGCCTGCCCACCCGTGGGTGGGAGTGCAGAACTGTTTGGTTGTGCCTCTGGGTGTGCCGCTACGGCCGGCCCACCCGTGGGTGGGCGTGCAGAAGGGTTTGCGGTTGCCTCTGGCTGTGCCGCCAAGGCCGGCCCAACCGTGGGTGAGCGTGCAGAAGTGCCTGCGTTTGCCTCTGGGTGTGCAGCCACGGCCGGCCCACCCGTGGGTGGGCGTGCAGAACTGTTTGCGTGTGACACTGGATGTGCCGCCCCGGACGGCCCACCCGTGGGCGGCCGTGCAGAATTGTTTGCGTGATCCACTGGGTGTGCCGCCACGGCCGGCCCACCCGTGGGTGGGCGTGCAGAACTGTTTGCCTGTGCCCCTGGATGTGCCGCCACGGCCGGCCCACCCGTGGGTGGGCGTGCAGAACTGTTTGGCGGTTGCCTCTGGGTGTGCCGCCACGGCCGTCCCACCCGTGGGTGGGGCTGCAGAAGGCCTGCGGTTGCCTCTGGGTGTGCCGCCACGGCCGGCCCACCCGTGCGTGGGCGTGCAGAACTGTTTGCGAGTGTCACTGGGTGTGCCGCCACGGCCGGCCCACCCGTGGGTGGCCGTGCAGAACTGTTTGCGGTTGCCTCTGGGTGTGCCGCCACGGCCCCCCCCACCCGTGGGTGGGCGTGCAGAAGTGCCTGCGTTGCCTCTGGGTGTGCTGCCACGGCCGGCCCACCCGTGGGTGGGCGTGCAGAAGGGCCTGCGGTTGCATCTGGGTGTGCCGCCACGGCCGGCCCACCCATGGGTGGGCGTGCAGAACTGTTTGGCGTGTGCCACTGGATGTGCCGACACGGCCGGTTCACCCGTGGTGGGCGTGCAGAACTGTTTGCGTGTGCCTCTGGGTGTGCCGCTACGGCCGACCCACCCGTGGGTGGGCGTGCAGAAGGCCTGCGGTTGCCTCTGGGTGTGCCGCCACGGCCGGCCCACCCCGTGGGTGGCCGTGCAGAAGGGTTTGCGTTTGCCTCTGGGTGTGCCGCCACGGCCGGCCCACCCGTGGGTATGCGTGCAGAACTGTTTGCGTGTGCCACTGGGTGTGCCGCCGACGGCCGGCCCACCCGTGGGAGGGCGTGCAGAACTGTTTGCGTGTGCCACTGGGTGTGCCGCCACGGCCGCCCCACCCGTGGGTGGGCGTGCAGAACTGTTTGCGGTTGCCTCTGGGTGTGCCGCTACGGCCGGCCCACCCGTGGGTGGGCGTGCAGAAGGGTTTGCGGTTGCCTCTGGGTGTGCCTCCACGGCCGGCCCACCCGTGGGTGGGCGTGCAGAAGTGTTTGCGTGTGCCACAGGATGTGCCGCCACGGCCGGCCCACCCGTGGGTGGGCTGCAGAAAATGTTTAAGTGTGCCACTGGGTGTCCCGCCACGGCCGGCCCACCCGTGGGTGGACGTGCAGAAGGGTTTGCAGTAGCCTCTGGGTGTGCGGTTAGGCCGGCCCACCCTGGGTGGACGTGCAGAAGGGTTTGCGGTAGCCTCTGGGTGTGCCGCCGGGCGGCCCACCCGTGGGTGGGCGTGCAGAACTGTTTGCGTGTGCCACTGGGTGTGCCGCCACGGCCGGCCCACCCGTGGGTATGCGTGCAGAACTGTTTGCGTGTGCCACTGGGTGTGCCGCCACGGCCGGCCCACCCGTGGGTGGGCGTGCAGAAGTGTTTGCGTGTGCCACAGGATGTGCCGCCACGGCCGGCCCACCCGTGGGTGGGCGTGCAGAAATGTTTGCGTGTGCCACTGGGTGTCCCGCCACGGCCGGCCCACCCCTGGGTGGACGTGCAGAAGGGTTTGCGGTAGCCTCTGGGTGTGCCGCCACGGCGGGCCCACCCGTGGGTGGGCGTGCAGAACTGTTTGCGTGTGCCACTGGGTGTGCCGCCACGGCCGGCCCACCCGTGAGTGGGAGTGCAGAACTGTTTGCGGTTGCCTCTGTGTGTGCCGCGACGGCCGGCCCACTCGTGGGTGGGGCGTGCAGAAGGGCCTGCGTGGGACTCTGTGTGTGCCGCGAAGGCCGGCCCACCCGTGGGTGGGCGTGCAGAACTGTTTTCGTGTGCCACTGGATGTGCCGCCACGGCCGGCCCACCCGTGTGTGGGGCGTGCAGAAGGGCCTGGGGTTGCCTCTGGGTGTGCCGCCACGGCCGGCCCACCCGTGGGTGGGCCTGCAGAAGGGCCTGCGGTTGCCTCTGCGTGTGCCGCCACGGCCGGCCCACCCGTGGGTGGGCGTGCAGAACTGTTCTGCGTGTGCCACTGGGTGTGCCGCCACGGCCGGCCCACCCGCGTGTGTGGGGCGTGCAGAAGGGCCTGGGGTTGCATCTGGGTGTGCCGCCACGGCCGGCCCACCCATGGGTGGGCGTGCAGAAGGGCCTGCGTTTGCCTCTGGGTGTGCCGCCACGGTCGGTTCACCCGTGGGTGGGCGTGCAGAACTGTTTGCGTGTGCCACTGGATGTGCCGCCACGGCCGGCCCACCCGTGGGTCGGCGTGCAGAACTGTTTGCGTGTGCCACTGGGTGTGCCGCCACGGCCGGCCCACTCGTGGGTGGGCGTGCAGAAGTGCCTGCGCGTTTGCCTCTGGGTGTGCCGCCACGGCCGGCCCACCCGTGGGTGGGCGTGCAGAACTGTTTGCGTGTGCCACTGGATGTGCCGCCCGGACGGCCCACCCGTGGGCGGCCGTGCAGAACTGTTCGCGTGATCCACTGGGTGTGCCGCCACGGCCGGCCCACCCGTGGGTGGGCGTGCAGAACTGTTTGCGTGTGCCACTGGATGTGCCGTCACGGCCGGCCCACCCGTGATTGGGCGTGCAGAAGGGTTTGCTGTTGCCTCTGGGTGTGCCGCCACTGCCGGCCCACCCGTGGGTGAACTTGTAGAAGGGCCTGCGGTTGCCTCTGGGTGTGCCGCCGACGGCCGGCCCACCCGTGGGTGGGCGTGCAGAACTGTTTGCGTGTGCCACTGGGTGTGCCGCTACGGCCGGCCCACCCGTGGGTGGGCGTGCAGAAGGGCCTGCGTGTGCCTCTGGGTGTGCCGCCACGGCCGGCCGACCCGTGGGTGGGCGTGCAGAAGGGCCTGCATTTGCCTCTAGGTGTGCCGCCACGGCCGGCCCACCCGTGGGTGGGCGTGCAGAACTGTATGCGTGTGCCACTGCATGTTCCGCCACGGCCGGCCCACCCGTGGGTGGGCGTGCAGAACTGTTTGCGTGTGCCACTGCATGTTCCGCCACGGCCGGCCCACCCGTGGGTGGGCGTGCAGAAATGCCTGCATTTGCCTCTGGGTGTGCCGCCACGGCTGGACCACCCGTGGGTGGGCGTGCAGAACTGTTTCAGTGTGCCACTGGGTGTGCCGCCACGGCCGGCCCACCCGTGCGTGGGCGTGCAGAACTGTTTGCGAGTGTCACTGGGTGTGCCGCCACGGCCGGCCCACCCGTGGGTGGGCGTGCAGAACTGTTTGCGGTTGCCTCTGGGTGTGCCGCCACGGCCCCCCCACCCGTGGGTGGGCGTGCAGAAGTGCCTGCGTTTGCCTCTGGGTGTGCTGCCACGGCCGGCCCACCCGTGGGTGGGCGTGCAGAAGGGCCTGGGGTTGCATCTGGGTGTGCCGCCACGGCCGGCCCACCCATGGGTGGGCGTGCAGAACTGTTTGCGTGTGCCACTGGATGTGCCGACACGGCCGGTTCACCCGTGTGTGGGCGTGCAGAACTGTTTGCGTGTGCCTCTGGGTGTGCCGCTACGGCCGACCCACCCGTGGGTGGGCGTGCAGAAGGGCCTGCGGTTGCCTCTGGGTGTGCCGCCACGGCCGGCCCACCCGTGGGTGGCCGTGCAGAAGGGTTTGCGTTTGCCTCTGGGTGTGCCGCCACGGCCGGCCCACCCGTGGGTATGCGTGCAGAACTGTTTGCGTGTGCCACTGGGTGTGCCGCCACGGCCGGCCCACCCGTGGGAGGGCGTGCAGAACTGTTTGCGTGTGCCACTGGGTGTGCCGCCACGGCCGTCCCACCCGTGGGTGGGCGTGCAGAACTGTTTGCGGTTGCCTCTGGGTGTGCCGCCACGGCCGGCCCACCCGTGGGTGGGCGTGCAGAAGGGTTTGCGGTTGCCTCTGGGTGTGCCTCCACGGCCGGCCCACCCGTGGGTGGGCGTGCAGAAGTGTTTGCGTGTGCCACAGGATGTGCCGCCACGGCCGGCCCACCCGTGGGTGGGCGTGCAGAAATGTTTGCGTGTGCCACTGGGTGTCCCGCCACGGCCGGCCCACCCGTGGGTGGACGTGCAGAAGGGTTTGCAGTAGCCTCTGGGTGTGCGGCTAAGGCCGGCCCACCCCTGGGTGGACGTGC
>JAKWBO010000738.1:0-28914 GCA_034336685.1 Luscinia luscinia | reverse complement strand
AATCCCAAATTCTAGATCCTAAATCCCAACCTCGACTCCCAAATCCCAAATTTCAGATCCCAAATCCTAAATTCCAGATCCCAAATCCCTAAATTCCAGATCCCAAATCCCAAATTCCCGAATTCTAAATCCTAAATTCCAACCCTAAATCCCAAATTCCAGATCCCAAACTCTAAATTCCACCTTAAATCCTAAACTCAGACCCCTAAATCCTCAAATTCTACCCTAAATCCTAAACCTCACTCCTAAATCCTAAATTCCCGAATTCCAAATCCCAAATTCTCAACTCTAAATCCCAAATTCTCGATCCTAAATCCCAAATTCCCGATTCCTAAATCCTAAATTCATTCTAAATCCTAGATCCTAAATCCTAAATTCCGACTCCTAAATCCCAAATTTCTGATCCTAAATTCTAAATTCTACAGATCCTAAATTCCAGACCCTAAATCCTAAATTCTAATTCCAATCCCAAATTCTAGATCCCAAATTCTAAATTCCAATTCTAAATTCTAAATTCCGACTCTAAATCCCTAAATTCCCGAATTCTAAATCCTAAATTCCGACATTCTAAATCCTAAATTCTAGATCCTAAATCCTAAATTCCAGACTCTCAAATCCTAAATTTCCATCCTAAATCCTAAATTCCAGATCCTAAATTCTAAATTCTCACTCCTAAATCCTAAATTCTAATTCTAAATCCTAAATTCTAACCCTAAATCCTAAATTCTAGATCCTAAATCCTAAATTCTCACCCTAAATCCTAAATTCTAATTCTAAATCTCCAGATCCTAAATCCTAAATTCTCAATTCTAAATCTCTAAATTCTAATTCTAAATCCCAAATTCTCACATCCTAAATCCTAGATCCTAATCCTAAATTCTAAATTACCTAATTCTAAATCCCAAATTCCACATCCTAAATCCTAAATTCTCAGATCCTAAATCCTAATCTAGATCCTAAATCCTAAATTCTACTCCTAAATCCTAAATTTCAATTCTAAATCCTAAATTCTCAAATTCTAAATCCCACCTAAATTCTAAATTCTCAATTCTAAATCCTAAATTCCAGATCCTAAATCCTAAATTCTAACTCTAAATCCTAAATTCCGAATTCTAAATCCTAAATTCCTAGATCCTAAAATCCTAAATTCCTACATCCTAAATCCTAAATTCTAATCTCTAAATCCTAAATTCTAATTCTAAATCCTAAATTCTCGATCCTAAATTCTAAATTTCAATTCTAAATCCTAAATTCTATCCTAAATCCTAAATCCTCAATTCTAAATTCTAAATTCAATTCTAAATCCTAAATTCTAGATCCTAAATCCTAAATTCTAGACTCCTAAATCCTAAATTCTAATTCTAAATCCTAAATTCTAATTCTAAATCCTACCTCGACTCTAAAATCCAAATTCTCGATCCTAAATCTCTAAATTCTAGATCCTAAATTCTAAATTCTCACAATCCTAAATTCTAAATTCTAATTCTAAATTCTAAATTCCAGATCTCTAAATTCTAAATTTGACTCTCTAAATCCTAAATTCGACTCCTAAATCCTAAATCTCTAGATCCTAAATCCTATCCTAGATCTCAAATCCCAAATTCACTCCTAAATCCTAAATTCCAGATCCTAAATTCTAAATTCCCAATCCTAAATCCCAAATTCTGACATCCTAAATCCTCACTCTCAATCTCTAAATTCCAAATTCTGACCCTAAATCCTAAATTCACTTACTCTAAATTCTAAATTCAATCCTAATCCTAAATTCTAATCTCAAATCTCTAAATTCTAAATTCTAAATCCTAAATTCTACATCTCAAATCCCAATCCTAAATTCTAAATCTCTAAATTCTGACTCCTAAATTCTAAATTCTCACTCTAAATCTCTAAATTTCACATCCTAAATCCTACCGACTTAAATCCTAAATTCTCAGATCCTAAATCCTCAAATTCTAAATTCTAAATCCTAAATTCTAAATCTACTCCAAATTCCTAAATCCTAAATTCGACCCCACATCCTAAATTCCGACCTCCTAAATCCCAAATTCTAATCCTAAATCCCAAATTCTCACCCCAAATCCCAAATTCAGACCCACCTCTAAATTCTAACACCCTAAATCCCTAAATTCCTGAATTCACTCTAAATCCTAAATTCTGATCCTCTAAATTCTAAATTCTACATCCTAAATCCTAAATTCTCGAATTCTAAATCCCAAATTTCAATTCTAAATCCTAAATTCTACATCCTAAATCCTAAATTCTGACCCTAAATCCCAGCCTTAATTCTAAATCCCACCTCACTAAATCCTAAATTCGATTCCTAAATCCTACCATCCTAAATCCTAAATTCTCAACTTAAATCCTAAATTCCATCGATCCCCAATCCTACCCCAGATCCTAACTCCTACCAATTGAATCCTAAATCCCAAATTCAATTCCCAAATCCTAAACTCCAAATCCTAAATCCTAAATCCCCTAGATCCCAAATCCCAAATTCCAGATCCCAAATCCCAAATTCCGCGACCCCAAATCCCAAATTCCAGACCCCAAATCCCAAATTCCCGATCCCAAATCCCAAATTCCCGACCCCAAATCCGCAAATTCCCGACCCCAAATCCCCAAAATTCCCCTCGACCCCAAATCCCAAATTCACATCCCAAATCCCAATTCCGACCCCAAATCCCAAATTTCACATCCCAAATCCCAAATTCTCGACTCCCAAATCCCCAAATCTCCCAGATCCCAACATCCCAAATTCCACATCCCAAATCCCAAATTCCGACCCCAAATCCCAAATTCCCGACCCCCAAATCCCAAATTCCACGATCCCAAATCCCAAATTCCCGACCCCAAATCCCAAATTCCCGACCCCAAATCCCAATTTCCGACCCCCAAATCTAAATTCCCGACCCCAAATCCCAAATTCGACCCAAATCCCAAATTCCGATCCCAAATCCCAAATTCCAGATCCCAAATCCCAAATTCCGACCCCCAAATCCCAAATTCCCGACCCCAAATCCCAAATTCAGACCCCAAATCCCAAATTCCGACCCCAAATCCCAAATTCCAGATCCCAAATCCCAAATTCCGACCCCAAATCCCAAATTCCGATCCCAAATCCCAAATTCCCGACCCCAAATCCCCAAATTCCCGACCCCAAATCCCAAATTCCAGATCCCAAATCCCAAATTCCCGACCCCCAAATCCCAAATTCCGACCCCAAATCCCAAATTCCCGACCCCAAATCCCAAATTCCAGATCCCAAATCCCAATTTCCCGACCCCAATTCCCAAATTCCCGACCCCAAATCCCAAATTCCGACCCCAAATCCCAAATTCCAGATCCCAAATTCCCGACCCCAAATCCCAATTTCCCGACCCCAAATCCCAAATTCCGACCCCAAATCCCAAATTCCCGACCCCAAATCCCAAATTCCCGACCCCAAATCCCAGAATTTCACATCCCAAATCCCAAGATTCCCCAGACCCATCAGAGCGTTTGCTTTGAGCCCAATCACGGATCAACCTCCTGACAAATTCTTTCATCCTCTGGGTCTGGGAAGGCTTTGGGACTCCTTTGGAATTCCCCAAAAAGCGATTCCCAGTTTTCCCAGACTGACCAGGTTGATTCCAAACTGGGATTTGCTGAGCACCAGGAACTGGGGAGGCGCCCAAGGGCCCGGCCACGGCCACCAGATCCCGCAGGGAGATTGCTACGGCGCACCTGGCAAGAGAATTCCAGAAAATTCCTGGGGAAACCCAAAATTCCTGGAAAACCCCAAAATTCCTGAGGGAAGAGATCCTAAAAATTCCTGGGAACCAAAAATTCCTAGGGAAAACCCAAAAATTCCTGGGAAACCCAAAATTTCCTGGGGGAGAGACCTCAAAATTCCTGGGGAGAGATCCCAAAAATCCTGGGGGAGAGATCACAAAATTCCTGGCGGAGAGACCCCAAAAATTCCTGGGGGAGAGATCACCAAAAATTCCTGGGAAACCCAAAAATTCCTGAGGAGAGATCCCAAAATTCCTGGGAAACCCAAAATTCCTGGGGAAGAGATCTCACAAAATTCTGGGAGAGATCCTAAAATTCCTGGGGAACCCAAAAATTCCTGGGGAGAGACCCCAAAATTCCTGGGGAGAGACCCCAAAATTCCTGGGGATGAGACCCTAAAAAATCCTGGGAAGAGAATTCCAGCAAATTCCTGGGAAAGCCCAAAATTCCTGGAAAAACAAACACCAAAATTCCTGGGAAACCCAAAAATTCCTGGGAAAACCCAAAATTCCTGGGAGAGACCCCAAAATTCCTGGGGAGAGACCCCAAAATTCCTGGGGATGAGACCCCAAAAATTCCTGGGAAACCCAAAAATTCCTGGGGGAAGAGATCCTAAAAATTCCTGGGGAGAAACCTCAAAATTCTGGGGAAGAGATCCTAAAAATTCCTGAGGGAGAAACCTCAAAATTCCAGAAAAAACCCCAAAATTCCAGGAAAGACCCCAAAATTCCTGGCAGGATCCCAAAATTCCTGGAGGAGAGACCCCAAAATTCCAGAAAAAACCCAAAATTCCAGGGAAAGACCCCAAAATTCCTGGCATGATCCCAAAATTCCTGGAGGAGAGACCCCAAAATTCCTGGGGAACCCAAAAATTCCTGCGGGAGAGACCCCAAAACTCCTGCGGGAGAGACCCCAAAATTCCTGGGGGAAAAACCTCAAAATTCCTGGGGGAGAGATCCTAAAAATTCCTTGGAACCCCAAAAATTCCTGCGGAGAGATCCCAAAATTCCTGGAAAACAAACCCCAAAATTCCTGGGAAGGGGAACCCAAAATTCCAGGGAAAAAACCCCAAATTCCTGGGAAACCCAAAAATTCCTGGGGAGAGATCCCAAAATTCCTGGGGGAGAAACCTCAAAATTCCTGGGAAAGACCCTGAAATTCCAGGGAAAGACCCCAATATCCCCAAATCCCAGCATTCCCAGTAAAATTCCCAGTCCCATTCCCAGTACTCCCAGTAAAATTCCCAGTCGCATTCCCAGTATTCCCAGTATTCCCAGTATAACTCCCAGTACTCCCAGTACTCCCAGTATCCCACCTGCAGGCTCCGGGCCGTGTAGGGCTCCATGACCCGCCGCAGGTCCCAGTATCAATCCCAGTATCCCCAGTACCAATCCCATTATCCCCAGTACTCCCATCACCATTCCCAGTATTCCCAGTACAATTCCCAGTCCCACTCCCAGTATTCCCAGTATTCCCAGTACTCCCAGTATCCCACCTGCAGGCTCCGGGCTGTGTAGGGCTCCATCACCCTCCTGAGGTCCCAGTACCCATCCCAGTATCAATCCCAATGTTCCCAGTACCAATCCCAGTATCCCCAGTACCAATCCCAGTATCCCCATTACCATTCCCGTTATCCCCAGTACAATTCCCAGTATAACTCCCAGTATAACTCCCAGTATAACTCCCAGTACTCCCAGTGCTCCCAGTATCGCACCTGCAGGCTCCGGGCCGTGTAGGGCTCCATCACCCTCCTGAGGTCCCAGTACCAATCCCAGTATCCCCAGTACCAATCCCAGTATCGCTCCCATTACCATTCCCATTATCCCCAGTACTCCCATCACCATTCCCAGTATAACTCCCAGTACTCCCAGTACTCCCAGTACTCCCAGTACTCCCAGTATCGCGACCTGCAGGCTCCGGGGCTGTGTAGGGGCTCCATGACCCACCGCAGGTCCCAGTACCAATCCCAGTATCCCCATTACCATTCCCAGTATCCCCAGTATAACTCCCAGTATAACTCCCAGCGCTCCCAGTACAATTCCCAGTATTTCCAGTACAACTCCCAGTATAACTCCCAGTGCTCCCAGTATCGCGACCTGCAGGCTCTGTGCCGTGTAGGGCTCCATGACCCTCCTGAGATCCCAGTATCAATCCCAGTACCAATCCCAGTATAACTCGCATTACCATTCCCAGTATCCCCAGTACAATTCCCAGTACTCCCAGTATTCCCAGTACAACTCCCAGTACTCCCAGTGCTCCCAGTATCGCACCTGCAGGCTCCGGGCCGTGTAGGGCTCCATGACCCTCCTGAGGTCCCAGTACCAATCCCAGTACCAATCCCAATGTCCCAGTACCAATCCCAGTATCGCTCCCAGTACCAATCCCAGTATCGATCCCAGTACCGATCCCAGTATCGCTCCCAGCACCAATCCCGATGTTCCCAGTATAACTCCCAGTACTCCCAGTATAACTCCCAGTACTCCCAGTATCGCACCTGCAGGCTCCGGGCCGTGTAGGGCTCCATGACCCGCCGCGGGTCCCAGTACCAATCCAGTATCACTCCCATTACCATTCCCATTATCCCCAGTACTCCCATTACCATTCCCAGTATAACTCCCAGTACTCCCAGTACAACTCCCAGTACTCCCAGTACTCCCAGTCGCACCTGCAGGCTCCGTGCCGTGTAGGGCTCCATGACCCTCCTGAGGTCCCAGTACCAATCCCAGTACCAATCCCAGTATCAATCCCAGTATCACTCCCATTACCATTCCCATTATCCCCAGTACAACTCCCAGTATAACTCCCAGTACTCCCAGTACTCCCAGTCCCACCTGCAGGCTCTGTGCCGTGTAGGGCTCCATCACCCGCCGCAGGTCCCAGTACCAATCCCAGTATCCTCATTACCAAACCCATTATGCCCAGTACCATTCCCAGTACAACTCCCAGTACTCCCAGTACTCCCAGTCCCACCTGCAGGCTCCGTGCCGTGTAGGGCTCCATCACCCTCCTGAGGTCCCAGTACCAATCCCAGTATCAATCCCAGTATCACTCCCATTACCATTCCCATTATCCCCAATACTCCCATTACCATTCCCAGTATAACTCCCAGTATTCCCAGTACTCCCAGTACTCCCAGTCGCACCTGCAGGCTCCGTGCCGTGTAGGGCTCCATCACCCTCCTGAGGTCCCAGTACCAATCCCAGTATCCCCAGTACCAATCCCAGTATCACTCCCATTACCATTCCCATTATCCCCAATACTCCCATTACCATTCCCAGTATAACTCCCAGTACAACTCCCAGTACTCCCAGTACTCCCAGTATCCCACCTGCAGGCTCCGGGCCGTGTAGGGCTCCATGACCCTCCTGAGGTCCCAGTATCAATCCCAGTATCGCTCCCTGTGTTCCCAGTATCATTCCCATTATTCCCAGTACAACACCCAGTATAACTCCCAGTATAACTCCCAGTATAACTCCCAGTACTCCCAGTACCCCCAGTGCTCCCAGTATCCCACCTGCAGGCTCCGGGCCGTGTAGGGCTCCATGACCCTCCTGAGATCCCAGTATCAATCCCAGTATAACTCGCATTACCATTCCCAGTATCCCCAGTACTCCCAGTATTCCCAGTACAACTCCCAGTACTCCCAGTACCGCACCTGCAGGCTCCGTGCCGTGTAGGGCTCCATCACCCTCCTGAGGTCCTTGCCGAGCCCGCGCGAGGCTCCTCCCAGCGCGGCCGCGGCGAACACGAACGAGTGCGGCACGGAGCCGAACTGCAGCTCGGAGGCGGAGCCGGCGCCCGCTTGGCGCTGCTGCCGCTGGAACCGGCTCTCGCGCGGGACACGGGTTATCCCGGGTCAGCCCGGGTCAGCCCGAAGTTATCCCGAGTTATCCCGAGTCAGCCCGGGTCAGCCCGAGTTATCCTGGGTCAGCCCGAGTCAGCCCGAGTTATCCCGGGTTATCCCGAGTGATCCCGAGTCATCCCGAGTTATCCCGGGTCAGCCCGAGTCAGCCCGGGTCAGCCCGAGTTATCCCGAGTTATCCCGAGTCATCCCGAGTTATCCCGGGTCAGCCCGAGTCAGCCCGGGTCAGCCCGAGTTATCCCGAGTTATCCCGAGTCAGCCCGCGCTGTCTGCTGCCGCTGGAACCGGCTCTCGCAGCGGGACACGGGTTATCCCGGGCCAGCCCGAGTGATCCCGAGTTATCCCGGGTCAGCCTGAGTTATCCCGAGTTATCCCGAGTTATCCCGAGTGATCCCGAGTCATCCCGAGTTATCCCGAGTTATCCCGAGTTATCCCGAGTTATCCCGGGTTATCCCGAGTCATCCCGGAGTTATCCCGAGTCATCCCGAGTTATCCCGGAGTCATCCCGAGTCACCCCGAGTTATCCCGAGTTATCCCGAGTTATCCCGAGTTATCCCGAGTCATCCCGAGTTATCCCGAGTCACCCCGAGTTATCCCGAGTTATCCCGAGTTATCCCGAGTTATCCCGGAGTCATCCCGGAGTCATCCCGAGTTATCCCGAGTTATCCCGAGTCATCCCGGAGTTATCCCAAGTTATCCCGAGTTATCCCGAGTTATCCCGGAGTCAGCCCGAGTTATCCCGAGTCATCCCGAGTTATCCCGAGTCATCCCGAGTTATCCCGAGTTATCCCGAGTTATCCCGGAGTCATCCCGAGTCAGCCCGGGTTATCCCGGGTCAGCCCGAGTCAGCCCGAGTTATCCCGGGTCATCCCGAGTTATCCCGAGTCATCCCGAGTCATCCCGAGTTATCCCGAGTTATCCCGAGTCATCCCGAGTTATCCCGAGTTATCCCGAGTTATCCCGAGTCATCCCGAGTTATCTGAGTTATCCCGAGTCATCCCGAGTTATCCCGGGTCAGCCTGAGTTATCCCGAGTCAGCCCGAGTTATCCCGAGTGGTCCCAAGTTATCCCGAGTTATCCCGAGTTATCCCGAGTTATCCCGAGTTATCCCGGGTCAGCCAGCGCGCTGCTGCCGCTGGAACCGGCTCTGCGCGGGACACGAGTTATCCCAGGTCAGCCCGAGTGATCCCGAGTTATCCCGAGTTATCCCGAGTCAGCCCGAGTTATCCCGAGTTATCCCGGAGTCAGCCCGAGTTATCCCGAGTCAGCCCGAGTTATCCCGGGTCAGCCCGAGTCAGCCCGAGTTATCCCGAGTCATCCCGAGTTATCCCGAGTTATCCCGAGTCATCCCGAGTTATCCCGAGTGATCCCGAGTCATCCCGAGTCATCCCGAGTGATCCCGAGTTATCCCGAGTTATCCCGAGTCAGCCCGAGTTATCCCGAGTTATCCCGAGTCATCCCGAGTTATCCCGAGTGATCCCGAGTTATCCCGAGTTATCCCGAGTCATCCCGAGTCAGCCCGAGTTATCCCGAGTTATCCCGGGTCATCCCGAGTTATCCCGGAATTTCCAGCCCCTCCCCGCCCTTCAATCCCCGTTTATTCACCTGGGGATGGATTAAAACCCCAAATTTTGGGAATTCCGGGACTCCAAATCCCGATTTTTGGAAAAGAGACTCCGGAGACCCCAAAATTTTGGGAATTCTGCGAGTCACAATCCCCAAATTCCCACCCGGAGACCCCAAAATTTGGGAATTTCCAGCCCCTCCCCACCCTTCAATCCCCGTTTATTCACCCGGGAACGGATTAAAAACCCCAGACCCAAATTTTCCAGAAATGAGAGGTTGGAAATCCCAAATTTTGGGAATTCTGGGAATCCAGATCCCGATTTTTTTAGGAAAGAGACTCCGGAGACCCCAAAATTTGGGAATTTCCAGCCCCTCCCCCCCCTTCAATCCACATTTTTTGCCCCAAAGCGGAGCTGGAACTCCTCAAATTTTGGGAATTTTTAATCCCCCCGATCCAACTTTTCCAAAAAACCTCAAAATCTGGGAATTCCCAAATTTTGGGAGCTCCCTGATCCCGATTTTCCAAAAAATCACGGAGGGGAGACCCCGAAATCCCGGGAGCCCCAACCCTTAAATCGACATTTTTTCACCTGGGAATGGATTAAAAACCCCAAATTTTGGGAATTCTGGGACTCCAAATCCAGAATTTTTAGAAAAGAGAGTTTGGAGATCCCAAATTTTGGGAATTCCGGGAGTTGCAATCCCGAATTCCCACAGGAAGGCGGAAAATTCCCGAAATCCCGAGAATTCAGAGCCCCCAAATCCCGAATTTCCATCACAAAAATCGCAAATTTTGGGAATTTTTTAAACCAAAATTTTCCAGAAATAAAAATTCGGAAACCCCAAATTTTGGGAATTCTGGGACTCAGATCCCGATTTTTTGGAAAAGAGACTCCGGAGACCCCAAAATTTGGGAATTCCCATTTTTTTCCCCTCACAATTCCCAAAATTTTGCGATTTCCAAATCCATTTTTTCCGCTCCCGCCGCCATTCCCGAGCCGCCGCCGCTGCGCTCAGCCCTCCCCATCCCGGTTTTTCCCGGTTTTTCCCGGTTTTTCCCGGTTTTTTCCCGGTTTTTTCCCATTTTTTTCCCGTTTTTTCCCCCCTGACCTTCCCGGGCCGCCCCATCTCGGCGCCTCCACGTGGCCTCCTCTACTTCCGGTGTCTCCCCAGCCCTTCCGGCAACTTCCGGCGTGTCACTTCCGCTCCTTCCGGGCGCCAAGCGTTTCCCCCGAACATGCGTTCCGCCGCGTTTGTTGCCCCGCTGGATTTGGGAGCCCCAAAATTCCCCAAAAACCCCCGAAAATTCCCCAAAATTCCACCCAAAAACCCCAAAATCTCCCCGGCGCGACAATTAATGCGAGGACCCGGCTGCGGGAACATTTCCAGGTTTAATAGAGACTCCAAAAATCCCCAAAATCCCCAAAATTCCCCAAAATTCCCCCAAAGATTCCCCAAAATTCCCCAGAATCCCACAAATTCCCCCAAAATTCTAAAATTCCCCCCAAAAAAATTCCCAAAATTCCCCCAAAAATTCCCCAAAATTCCCCAAAATTCCCTCTAAAATTCCCCCAAATCCCCCAAATTCCCCCCCAAATTAAAGACTCAGATCCCTCCCCAGTTTTGGGGTCCCCCTTCCGCAGGTGAGACACCTGAGAGCCACCAGGTTCAGGTGGGACCCCCCAAAAATCTTCTAAATCCCCCTAAAACCCCCCAAAACCTCCTAAAAATCCCCAAAAATTCCCGATTTTGCCCCAAATTCCCTCCGGGACTCCCCAAAACCCCAAATTTTTGGGGTGCCCTCAGACGAGGGTGACTCAGGACACACCTGAGAACCCCCAGGTTCAGGTGAGACCCCGAACCCCCAAAAATCTCCCTAAAACCCAAAAAACCTCCCAAAACAGCCCCAAATCTCCCCGAATTCACCCCAAATTCACACCGGGACCCCCCAAAACCCCCAAATTTTTGGGGTGCCTCAGACAGGAGTCACTCAGGACACACCTGAGAACCCCCAGGTTCAGGTGAGACCCCGAACCCCCCAAAATCCCCCTAAAACCCAAAAACCTCCCAAAACAGCCCCAAAACTCCCGATTTCACCCCAAAACTCCCTGATTTCACCCCTACACCCCCGATTTCACCCCAAATCCCCCAGGACCCCCAAAACCCCAAATTTTTGGGGTGCCCTCAGACGAGGGTGACTCAGGACACACCTGAGAACCCCCAGACTCAGGTGAGACCCCGAACCCCCCAAAAACCCCCAAAACCTCCCGAATTCACCCCTACACCCCCCGATTTCACCCCAAATCCCCCCAGGATCCCCCAAAACCCCCCAAATTTTTGGGGTGCCCTCAGACGGGGGTGACCCTGCGGCTGCAGCAGCGGCAGGTGAGACACCTGAGCAGCGCCAGGCTGAGGTGAGACCCCCAAACCCCCGAAAATCCCCAAAACCCCCCAAAAACAGCCCCAAAACTCCCCGAATTCACCCCAAAACTCCCCGATTTCACCCCAAATCCCCCCAGGACCCCCCAAAACCCCCAAATTTTTGGGGTGCCCTCAGACGAGAGTGACTCAGGACACACCTGAGAACCCCCAGGCTCAGGTGAGACCCCGAACCCCCAAAAAATCTCCCCTAAAACCCAAAATAACCTCCCAAAACAGCCCCAAATCTCCCTGAATTCACCCCAAATTCACACCGGGACCCCCAAAACCCCCAAATTTTTGGGGTGCCCTCAGACGGGGTGACCCTGCGGCTGCAGCAGCGGCAGGTGAGACACCTGAGCAGCGCCAGGCTGAGGTGAGACCCCCCAAACCCCCGAAAATCCCCAAAACCCCCCAAAAACAGCCCCAAAACTCCCCGAATTCACCCCAAAACTCCCCGATTTCACCCATAAATCCACACCAGGACCCCCCAAAACCCCCAAATTTTTGGGGTGCCCTCAGACGAGGGTGACTCCGGACACACCTGAGGACCCCCAGATTCAGGTGAGACCCCGAACCCCCAAAAATCCCCCCTAAAACCCAAAAACCTCCCAAAACAGCCCCAAATCTCCCCGATTTCACCCCAAATCCCCCCAGGACCCCCAAACCCCCAAATTTTTGGGGTGCCCTCAGACAGGAGTGACTCAGGACACACCTGAGAACATCCAGGCTCAGGTGAGACCCCGAACCCCCAAAATCCCCCCTAAAACCCAAAAACCTCCCAAAACAGCCCCAAAAACTCCCCGAATTCACCCCAAATTCACACCGGGACTCCCTAAAACCCCCAAATTTTTGGGGTGCCCTCAGACAGGAGTCACTCAGGACACACCTGAGAACCCCCAGACTCAGGTGAGACCCCGAACCCCCCAAAAATCCCCCCCCTAAAACCCAAAAAACCTCCCAAAACCGCCCCAAAACTCCCCGATCTCACCCCAAAACTCCCCGATTTCACCCCAAATCCCCCCAGGATCCCCCCAAAACCCCCAAATTTTTGGGGTGCCCTCAGACGGGGGTGACCCTGCGGCTGCAGCAGCGGCAGGTGAGACACCTGAGCAGCGCCAGGCTGAGGTGAGACCCCCAAACCCCCGAAAATCCCCAAAAACCCCCCCAAAACAGCCCCAAATCTCCCGAATTCACCCCAAATTCACCGGGACCCCCAAAACCCCCAAATTTTTGGGGTGCCCTCAGACGGGGGTGACCCTGCGGCTGCAGCAGCGGCAGGTGAGACACCTGAGCAGCGCCAGGCTGAGGTGGAAGGCGGGGCCCAGCTGGAAGAGGAGGCGGTGGAAGGTGCGAACCCCCAAATCTCCGCGGGGGTCGGCGTAGCGCAGGGCGAGCAGCGGCGAGTACAGCGGGTTGGTGGGGGTCCGGAACGGGGGCGGGGGGCGCCGATCACATCCACGATGGCCTGGGGGGCGCGGGTGAGGGGCACCCAAAAATCCCCAAAAATCCCAGTCAGGTAACCCCAAAAACGACAAAAATCCGCTTGGAAATGATCAAAAATCCCCAAAAATCCACCAAGGAACCCCAAAAATCCACTCAAGGACCCCCAAATTTCGGCCAGAATTGGGGTTGGGGGTCTTCAATTAAGGGGGGCGCGGGTGAGGGGCACCCCAAAAATCCCCAAAAATCCCAGTCAGGTAACCCCAAAACAACAAAAATCCGCCTGGAAATGGTCAAAATCTGCTCAGAAACCCCAAAATTCACTCAGGGACCCCCCAAATTCCGGCCAGAATTGGGGTTGGGGGTCTCAATTAAGGGGGGCGCGGGTGAGGGGCACCCCAAAAATCCCCAAAAATCCCAGTCAGGTAACCCCAAAACCAACAAAAATCCGCCTGGAAATGGTCAAAATCCACCCAAAAACCCCAAAATTCGCCCAAAAAACCCCAAAACTCCACTCAGCGACCCCAAAAATGAGGGGCGGGGTCTTCAGTTATGGGAGGGGCACGGGTGAGGGGCACCCCAAAAATCCCCAAAAATCCCAGTCAGGTAACCCCAAAAACAACAAAATCCGCCTGGAAATGGTCAAAAATCCACCCAAAAACCCCAAAAATTCACCCAGGGACCCCCAAAATCCACTCTGCGACCCCCCAAAACTGAGGAGCCGGGTCTCCAATTAAGGGGCGGGCGCAGGTGAAGGGGACCCCAAAAAATCCCCAAAAATCCCAGTCAGGTAACCCCAAAAAACGGCAAAAATCGGCTTTGAAATGGTCAAAAATCCACCTAAAAACCCCAAAAATCCGCCCAAAAAACCCCAAAAATTCACTCAGGGACCCCCAAAAATGAGGGGCGGGGTCTCCAGTTATGGGAGGGGCACGGGTGAGGGGCACCCCAAAAAATCCCCAAAAATCCCAGTCAGGTAACCCCAAAAACGACAAAAATCCGCTTGGAAATGGTCAAAAATCCACCCAAAAACCCCAAAAATTCACTCAGGGATCCCCAAATTCCGGCCAGAATTGGGGTTGGGGGTCTCCAGTTATGGGAGGGGCACGGGTGAGGGGCACCCCAAAAAATCCCCAAAAATCCCAGTCAGGTAACCCCAAAAAACGACAAAAATCCGCTTGGAAATGGTCAAAAATCCACCCAAAAACCCCAAAAATTCACTCAGGGATCCCCAAATTCCGGCCAGAATTGGGGTTGGGGGTCTCCAGTTATGGGAGGGGCACGGGTGAGGGGCACCCCAAAAATCCCCAAAATCCCAGTCAGGTAACCCCAAAAGCGCCAAAAATCCCCTTGGAAATGCTCAAAATCTGTCCAGAAACCCCAAAATTCACACAGGGACCCCCAAATTCCGGCCAGAATTGGGGTTGGGGGTCTCCAATTAAGGGGGGCGCGGGTGAGGGGCACCCCAAAAAATCCCCAAAAATCCCAGTCAGGTAACCCCAAAACCAACAAAAATCCGCCTGGAAATGGTCAAAAATCCACCCAAAAACTCCAAAAATTCGCCCAAAAAACCCCAAAACTCCACTCAGCGACCCCCAAAAATGAGGGGCGGGGTCTTCAGTTATGGGAGGGGCACGGGTGAGGGGCACCCCAAAAAATCCCCCAAAAAATCCCAGTCAGGTAACCCCAAAAAACGACAAAAATCCGCTTGGAAATTGTCAAAAATCCCCCCAAAAATCCCAAAAATTCACTCAGCGACCCCCAAAAATGAGGGACGGGGTCTTCAGTTATGGGAGGGGCACGGGTGAGGGACACCCCAAAAAATCCCCAAAAATCCCAGTCAGGTAACCCCAAAAAACGGCAAAAATCGGCTTTGAAATGGTCAAAAATCCACCCAAAACCCCCAAAATTCACCCAGGGATCCCCAAAATCCACTCAGCGACCCCCCAAAAATGAGGGCGGGGTCTCCAGTTATGGGAGGGGCGCGGGTGAGGGCACCAAAAATCCCCCAAAAAATCCCAGTCAGGTAACCCCAAAAGCGACAAAAATCCGCTTGGAAATTGTCAAAAGCCCCCAAAAATCCCAAAAATTCACTCAGCGACCCCCCAAAAATGAGGGGCGGGGTCTCCAGTTATGGGAGGGGCACGGGTGCGGGGCACCCCAAAAATCCCCAAAAATCCCAAAAATCCCCAAAAACCCAAAAAATCCTGAAAAAATCCCCCAAAATCCCAAAAACACCCCAAAAATGCCCAAAAAATCCACAAAAAGTCCCATAAAAACCCCCAAAAATCCCCCCAAAAACCGCTATAAAAACCCCCAAAAATCCCCCCAAAACGCTATAAAAACCTCCAAAAATCCCAAAACTCCCAAAAAATAAAAAAAAATCCTCAAAAAATCCCCAAAAATCCCCAAAAATCCCCAAAAAATCCCAAAATTCTCACCTGTGTTACCTGCTGGCGGCTCTGCCCAAACCAGGCAGGTAACACCGAAAATGTCACCAGAAAATGCCCAAAAAAGCACAAAAATCACTATAAAAACCAAAAAAAACCCAAAAAAATACCCATAAAATAACAGAAAAAAGTCCCAACAAATCTCAAAAAAATCCCCCAAAAAAATCCCAAAAAACCGCTATAAAATTAAAAAAATACAAAAAATCGCCGAAAAATCCCCAAAAATCGCTATAAAATCCCAAAAATCCCCAAAAAATCGCTATAAAATCTCAAAAAACCCCAAAAAATCCCCAAAAAATCCCAAAAATTCCAAAAAAGGTCCCAAAAATTCCCCAAACCTTTTGCTCACCTGCGCCACCTGCTGGGGGCTCTGCCCAAACCAGGCAGGTAACACCCAAACTGTCACCAGAAAATGCCCCAAAAAAGCCCAAAAATCACCATTAAAACCCCATAAATCGCCAAAAAATCCCAAAAAATCGCTATAAAATCCAAAAAAAAAATCCAAAAAATCCAAAAAATCCCCCAAAAATCGCTATAAAATAAAAAAAATCCAAAAATCGCCGAAAAATCCCCAAAAAATCTCCAAAAAATCGCTATAAAATCCCAAAAAAATCCCCAAAAAATCCCCAAAAAATCCAAAAAAAATCCCAAAAATCCCAAAAATTCCCAAAAAAATCCCAAAAATTCCCCAAAACCTTTTGCTCACCTGCGCCACCTGCTGGGGGCTCTGCGCAAACCAGGCAGGTAACACCCGAACTGTCACCAGAAAATGCCCAAAAAAAGCACAAAAATCACCATAAAAACCCCATAAATCGCCAAAAAATTCCAAAAAATAGCTATAAAAAAAAAATAAAACCAAAAAAATAAAAAAAAAATCCCCCAAAAAGTGGCTATAAAATAAAAAAATAAATCAAAAATCGCTTGAAAAATCCCCAAAAATCCCCCAAAATCCCTATAAAATCCCAAAAACATCCCCAAAAATCCCCAAAAAATCCAAAAAAATCCCAAAAATCCCAAAAATTCCCAAAAATCCCAAAATTCCCCAAAACCTTTGCTCATCTGCGCCCACCTGCTGGGGGCTCTGTCCGAACCAGGCAGGTAACAGAATTCTCACCAGAAAATGCCCAAAAAAGCACAAAAATCATCATAAAAACCAAAAAAATCGCCCAAAAATCCCCCAAAAATAGCTATAAAATCCAAAAAAAAAATCCAAAAATCCCCAAAAATCCCCCAAAAAATCCCAAAAATCGCTATAAAATAAAGTTAAAAAAAAAAAAAATCGCCGAAAAATCCCCAAAAATCCCAAAAAATCGATATAAAATCCCAAAAAATCCCAAAAAATCCCAAAAATTAAAAAAAATCCCAGAAAATCCCAAAAATTTCCTCAAAACCTTTTGCTCACCTGCGCCACCTGCTGGGCGCTCTGGCCGAAAGGTGCGGAACACGTCCCGGCTGGCGGGCAGGTAACGCCAAAAAATCACCATAAAAACCTCCAAAAATAACCAAAAATACCCAAAAATCCCCAAAAAATATATTTAAAAAATTTTTAAAATCCCCAAAAAACCCCAAATCCTCACCTGTGTCACCTGCTGGGGGCTGTGCCCGAACCAGGCAGGTAACACCCGAAATGTCACCAGAAAATGCACAAAAAAAGCCCAAAAATCATCATAAAAACCCCATAAATCGCCAAAAAATTCCAAAAATAGCTATAAAATCCCCAAAAAATCCAAAAAATTCCCAAAAAGTTCCCCAAAAAATCCCAAAAATCGCTATAAAATAAAAAAAAACACAAAAAATCGCTTGAAAAATCCCCAAAAATCCCCAAAAATCGCTATAAAATCCCAAAAAATCCCCCAAAATCCAAAAAATCCCAAAAATTCCCCAAAACTTTTGCTCACCTGCGCCACCTGCTGGGGGCTCTGCCCAAACCAGGCAGGTAACACCCGAACTGTCACTAGAAAATGCCCCAAAAAGCACAAAATTCACCATTAAAACCCCATAAATCGCCAAAAATCCCAAAAAATCGCTATAAAATAAAAAAAAATCTAAAAAAAAAATAAAAATCCCCCAAAAAATCGCTATAAAATAAAAAAAAATCCAAAAATCGCCAAAAATCCCCAAAAAATCCCCAAAAAATCGCTATAAAATCCCCAAAACATCCCCAAAAATCCCAAAAATCCCAAAAAATCCCAAAAAATTCCCAAAAAAATCCCAAAAATTCCCCAAAACCTTTCGCTCACCTGCGCCACCTGCTGGGCGCTCTGGCCGAAGGTGCGGAACACGTCCCGGCTGGCGGGCAGGTAAATCTCGCGGAAGTAGCGCAGAGTTTCGGGGTCGGTCTCGGGAAATTCCGATTTTTCCACCTCCTGCAGAACTTTGGCCTCGAATTCCGTGTTCACCGGGCCCGGCTCCACCAGAGACACGCTGCGGGGTTGAGGGATTTTGGGGTTTTAGGATTTTGGGGATTTTGGGATTTTGGGGATTTTATGTGATTTTTAGGATTTTGGGGTTTTTGGGATTTTTGGTTGATTTTCGTTGATTTTTCGTTGATTTTTGGCGTTTTTAAATTTTTGGGGATTTTTGGGGTTTTTGGGGATTTTTGGGGGTTTTATGGGATTTTGAGGGTTTTAGGGATTTTATGGGGATTTTATGTGATTTTGGGGATTTTGGGGGTTTTTGGGGATTTTATGGGGATTTTATGGGGTTTTGGGGGATTTTGGGGGTTTTGCAGGATTTTGCGGGATTTTTGGATTTTTTGATTTTTGGGGTTTTTTGGGATTTATGGCTTTTGGGGGATTTTTGGGGATTTTTGGGATTTTATGGGGGTTTTTGGGATTTTTGGGGATTTTGGGGATTTTGGGGTTTTGGGGATTTTGGGGATGATTTTGGGGATTTTAAGGGATTTTTGGGGATTTTTGGGGTTTTGGGATTTTTGGGATTTTAGGGGATTTTTTAGGATTTTGGGGGCGATCCAGCGGATTTTAGGGATTTTTTGGAAGCGATCCCGGCGGATTTTGGGGATGATTTTGGGGATGATTTTAGGGGCGATCCCAGCCGTTTTTGGGGATGATTTTAGGGCGCTCCAGCGGATTTTGGGGATGATTTCGGGGTTGATTTTGGGGCGCCCGGCGGTTTTTGGGGATTTTTTGGGGCGATCCCAGCGGATTTTGGGGATGATTTTGGGGATTTTTTGGGTCGATCCCGGCCGTTTTTGGGGATGATTTTGGGGATGATTTTGGGGCGCTCCCGGCGGATTTTGGGGATGATTTTAGGCGCTCCCGGCGGTTTTTGGGGATGATTTTGGGGATGATTTTGGGCGCTCCCAGCGGTTTTGGGGATGATTTTGGGGATGATTTTGGGGCGATCCCTGCGGTTTTGGGGGAGTTTTTGAAGCGATCCCGGAGGATTTTGGGGATGATTTTGGGGACGATTTTGGGGCGATCCCAGCGGATTTTGGGGATGATTTTGGGGCGCTCCCGGCGGATTTTGGGGATGATTTTGGGGATGATTTTGGGGCGCTCCCGGCGGATTTTGGGGATGATTTTGGGGATGATTTTGGGGATGATTTTGGGGATGATTTTGGGGATGATTTTAGGGATGATTTTAGAGGCGATCCCGGCGGATTTTAGGGATGATTTTGGGGACGATTTTGAAGCCGATCCCGGCGGATTTTGGGGATGATTTTGGGGATGATTTTGGGGATTTTTTTGGGTCGATCTCGGCCGTTTTTGGGGATGATTTTGGGGATGATTTTAGGGCGCTCCCGGCGGATTTTGGGGATGATTTTGGGGATGATTTTGGGGATGATTTTGGGCCCCCCGCACTCACAAGACGTTGAACTGCAGCAGCTGCACCGCCAGGCTCTCGCACAGCCCCTCCACCCGCGAACTTGGAGGCCGAGTAGACGTCGTTGAAAACAACCCTGGGGCACCCCGAAATTTTGGGGGTTCAGGAGGGGTTGGTGTCCCGACACCCCAAAATTTGGGAGCTACGGGGGTTTGGGGTCTGAAAACACCAAAATTTGGGGGCTGGGAGGGTTTGGGGAATGTTTGGGAGGCGTTTTGGGGTCCAGAGGGGTTAAAAATCAACCCGGGGGCGACCCCGAAATTTTTTGGGGGGTTCAGGAGGGGTTGGGGTCTCGAGCACCCCAAAAAATTTCGGGTCTGGGAGGGATTTGGGGGTTCCTGGGAGGTTTTTTGGGGTTGGGGTCTCGAGCACCCCAAAAAATTTCGGGTCTGGGAGGGATTTGGGGGTTCCTGGGAGGTTTTTTGGGGTGAGTTTTTTTGGGGTTCCCAGGATGATTTAGGGGTGAATTTTTGGGGTGCCCAGGAGGATTTTGGGATGAGTTTTGGGGCGAATTTTTGGAGGTATCGAGGAAAATTTTGGGGTTAATTTTTGGGGGTCCCTGAGAGGATTTGGGGCGAGTTTTTGGGGGTCCCTGGGGGTTTTTTGGGGTGAATTTTTGGGATGCCCAGGAGGATTTTGAGATGAGTTTTGGGTTGAATTTTTGAGGGTACCGAGGAGGATTTTGGGGGTGAATTTTTGGGGTGCCGAGGAGGATTTTGGGCTGAATTTTTGGGGTTACCACGGAGAATTTTGGGGCGATTTTTGGGGGTACAGAGGGGAATTTTGGGGCGATTTTTGGGGGTACAGAGGAGAATTTTAGGGTGAATTTTTGAGGGTATAGAGGAATTTTGGGCTGAGTTTTTGGGGTGCCGAGGAGGATTTTGGGCTGAATTTTGAGGGTACCGAAGATGATTTGGGGGTTGATTTTTGGGGTGCCGAGGAGGATTTTGGGCTGAATTTTTGGGGTGCAGAGGATTATTTGGGGATAATTTTTGGGATGCCAAGGAGGATTTTGGGCTGAATTTTTGAGGGTACCGAGGAGGATTTTGGGGTGAATTTTTGGGCTACCGAGGAGGATTTTGGGCTGAATTTTTGGGGTTACCACGGAGAATTTTGGGGCGATTTTTGGGGGTACAGAGGAGAATTTTGGGGTGAATTTTTGAGGGGTATCGACGAATTTTGGGGTTTAATTTTTGGGGTACCGAGGAGGATTTTGGGCTGAATTTTGAGGGTACCGAGGAGGATTTTGGGGTGAATTTTTGGGGTTACCGAGGAGGATTTTGGGCTGAATTTTTGGGGTTATCACGGAGAATTTTGGGGCGATTTTTGCGGATACCGCGGAGAATTTCGGGGGTGAATTTTTGGGGTTATCACGGAGAATTTTGGGGCGATTTTTGCGGATACCGCGGAGAATTTTGGGGTGAATTTTTGAGGGGTATCGACGAATTTTGGGGTTTAATTTTTGGGGTACCGAGGAGGTTTTTGGGGGTTTGGGGTCTCACCCTGCAGCCCCATGACGCTGCTGACCACCACGATGTGGCGCTGCGGCGCCAGCTTCATTTAAGGGGAGCAGCGCCCGCGCCAGGCCGCAGCACCCGAAAACGTTGGTGTCGAACACCCGCTGCACCTGCGGCCCTGAGGGCGCTTTCCAGGGGCCCCACCAGCCCCACCCCGGCGTTGTTCACTGGGGAGGTTCGGGGGGGGTCAGGGAACCCCAAAAATCCCGAAATCCCCACCAAAATCTGCCCGGGGGGTCGGAGATACTGAAATCCCCCAAATCCCGTTTAAATCCCGTTAAAATCCAATTAAAATCCCATAAAATCCCATTAAAAGCTCGTTAAAATCCCATTAAATGCCATTAAAATCCCATAAAATCTCATTAAAGTCCCATTAAATCCCATTAAAATCGCATTAAAATCCCATTAAAATCCCATAAAAATCCCGTTAAAATGCCATAAAATCTCGTTAAAATCCCGTTAAAATCCCGTTAAAATCCCGTTAAAATCCCATAAAATCCCATTAAAAGCTCGTTAAAATCCCATTAAATGCCATTAAAATCCCATAAAATCTCATTAAAGTCCCATTAAATCCCATTAAAATCCCATAAAATCCCATTAAAATCCCATAAAAATCCCGTTAAAATGCCATAAAATCTCATAAAAATCCCATAAAAATCCCATAAAATCCCATTAAGATCCCGTTAAAATCCGTTAAAATCCCATTAATATCCCAATAAAATCCCAATAAAATCCCATAAAATCTCATTCAAAATCCCATAAAATCCCATTAAAATCCCGCTAAAATCCCATAAAATCCTGTTAAACTCCCATTAAAATCCCGTTAAAATCCCAATAAAATCCCAATAAAATCCCATAAAATCCCATTAAAATCCCATTAAAATCCAATAAAATTCCATAAAATCTGCACAAAATCCACCATAGGGACACCCCGAAATCCCCCAAAACTCCCCAAAATCCCCCAAATCCCCCCAAAACCACCCCAATTCCCCCAAAATTTCCCCAGACCACCCCAAAATCCCCCAAATGCGACATCAAACCACCCCAAAATCTCCTCAAGCCACCCCCAAACCCTCTAAATTCCCCCAAATCCCCCAAACCACCCCAAATTCCCCTCAAATCCCCCAAATTCCCCCAAAATCCCCCAAGCCCCCCGAATCCCCCCGAAATTCCCCCCCAAATCCCCCCAAGGCCCCCCAAATTCCCGGAAATTCCCCTAAATCCCCAAATCCTCCCCCAAACCACCCCAAAAACCCCCGAAATCCCCTCAAATCCCCCCAAACCACCCCAAATTCCCCTCAAATCCCCCCAAGGCCTGCCAAATCCCCCAAAATCCCCCAAAATCGCCCCCAAATCCCCCCTCAGACCACCCCAAAATCCCCCAAATCCCCCTCAGACCACCCCAAATCCCCCGAAATCCCCCAAATCCCTCCAAACCCCCCAAATTCCCCTCAAATCCCCCCGAAATTCCCCCAAATTCCCCAAGGCCCCCAAATTCCCCCAAAATCCCCCAAGCCCCCCGAATCCCCCGAAATCCCCTGAAATCCCCCAAATCCCCCAAACCACCCCAAATTCCCCTCAAATCCCCCAAATCCCCCAAATCCCCCAAATTCCCCAAATCCCCCCAAATTCCCCCAAAATCCCCCCAAGCCCCCCGAATCCCCCCGAAATCCCTGAAATCCCCCCAAACCACCCCAAATCCCCCCAAATTCCCTCAAACCCCCAAATCCCCCAAAATCCCCCCAAGCCCCCCGAATCCCCCCCGAAATCCCCTGAAATCCCCCAAATCCCCTCAGACCACCCCAAAATCCCCCAAAATCGCCCCCAAATCCCCTCAGACCACCCCAAAATCCCCCAAATCCCCCTCAAACCACCCCAAATCTCCCCGAAATCCCCCAAATCCCTCCAAACCACCCCAAATTCCCCTCAAATCCCCCGAAATTCCCCCAAATTCCCCTCAAATCCCCCAAATTCCCCAAAATCCCCCAAGCCCCCCGAATCCCCCGAAATTCCCCCAAATCCCCCCAAATCACCCCAAATTCCCTCAAATCCCCCAAATCCCCCCAAATCCCCCCAAATTCCCCTCAAATCCCCGAATTCCCCCAAATTCCCCAAGGCCCCCAAATTCCCCCGAAATTCCCCCCCAAATCCCCCCAAATCCCCCAAAAATCCCCCAAAATCCCCCAAATCCCCCTCAAACCACCCCAAATTCCCCTCAAATCCCCCAAATTCCCCAAAATCCCCCAAGCCCCCCGAATCCCCCAAATTCCTCACCCACGACGTCCACGCGCCCCCCGGGACCCCCGCCAGGTACACTCGGCCACGGAGCTGTCGCTGGTGACATCGAGCTGCAGCACGCGCAGCGTGTCCCCGAAGGCGGCGCCGGCCGCGACTCTCCAGCGGCCCCGGCGCGACAGGTCCCGCATGGTGGCCAGGACTGCGACCCCAAAATATCCCAAAAATTCATCAGGGATCCCAAAATTCATCAGGGATCCCAAAACCCCTAAAAAACCGGTCAGGATCCCTCGGGACAGGTCCCGCATGGTGGCCAGAACTGCGACCCTAAAAATATCCCAAAATTCATCAGGGATCCCAAAACCCCCAAAAACTGGTCAGGATCCTCGGGACAGGTCCCGCATGGTGGCCAGGACTGCGACCCCAAAAATCCCCAAAAACCCCAAAAATTCATCAGGGATCCCAAAATTTCATCAGGGATCCCAAAACCGCGTCTGGAAATAACCGGGACAGGTCCCGCATTGTCGCCGGGACTGCGACCCCAAAATATCCCAAAATTCATCAGGGATCCCAAAATTCATCAGGGATCCCAAAACCCCCAAAAAAACCGATCAGGGATCCCTCGGGACAGGTCCCGACATGGTGGCCGGGACTGCGACCCCAAAAATCCCAAAAAACCCCAAAATTCATCAGGGATCCCAAAACCCCCAAAACCGGTCAGGGATCCCAAAACCGCGTCTGGAAATAACCGGGACAGGTCCCGCCTCGTGGCCAGGACTGCGACCCCAAAAATATCCCAAAAATTCATCAGGGGATCCCAAAAATTCATCAGGGATCCCAAAAACCGCATCTGAAATAACCAGGACAGGTCCCGCCTCGTGGCCGGGACTGCGACCCCAAAATATCCCAAAAATTCATCAGGGATCCCAAAATTCATCAGTGTTCCCAAAACCCCCAAAAAACTGGCCAGGGATCCTCGGGATAGGTCCCGCCTGGTGGCCAGGACTGCGACCCCAAAAATCCCAAAAAACCCAAAAATTCATCAGGGATCCCCAAATCCGGTCAGGGATCCCAAAACCGCATCTGGAATTTCCCGGGACAGGTCCCGCCTGGTGGCCAGGACTGCGACCCCAAAATATCCCAAAAATTCATCAGGGATCTCAAAACCCCAAAAAACCGGTCAGGGATCCTCGGGACATGTCCCGACATGGTGGCCAGGACTGCGACCCCAAAATCCCAAAAAACCCCAAAAATTCATCAGGGATACCAAAAATCCGGCCAGGGATCCCAAAAACCGCATCTGGAATTTCCCAGGACAGGTCCCGCATGGTGGCCGGGACTGCGACCCCAAAATCCCCAAAAATATCCCAAAAATTCATCAGGGATCCCAAAATTCATCAGGGATCCCAAAACCCCAAAAACTGGTCAGGGATCCCTCGGGACAGGTCCCGCATGGTGGCCAGGACTGCGACCCCAAAAATCCCAAAAAACCCCAAAAATTCATCAGGGATCCCAAAATTTCATCAGGGATCCCAAAAACCGCATCTGGATTTTCCGGACAGGTCCCGCATGGTGGCCAGGACTGCGACCCCAAAAATATCCCAAAAATTCATCAGGGATCCCAAAAAATTCATCAGTGATCCCAAAACCCCCAAAAAACTGGTCAGGGATCCTCGGGACAGGTCCCGCATGGTGGCCAGGACTGCGACCCCAAAATCCCAAAAACCCAAAAATTCATCAGGGATCCCAAAATTTCATCAGGATCCCAAAACCGCGTCTGGAATTTCCTGGGACAGATCCCGCCTCGTGGCCGGGACTGCGACCCCAAAAATCCCAAAAAACCCCCAAAAATTCATCAGGGATCCCAAAACCGCGTCTGGAATTTCTCGGGACAGGTCCCGCCTGGTGGCCAGGACTGCGACCCCAAAAACAACAAAAAACCCCAAAAATTCATCAGGGATCCCAAAACCGCATCTGGAATTCCCGGGACAGGTCCCGCATGGTGGCTAGGACTGCGACCCCAAAAATCCCCAAAAATATCCCAAAAAATTCATCAGGGATCCCAAAAATTCATCAGTGATCCCAAAAACCGCATCTGGAAATAATCCAGGACAGGTCCCGCATGGTGGCCAGGACTGCGACCCCAAAAATATCCCAAAAATTCATCAGGGATCCCAAAACTCCCCAATAAAGCGGTCAGGGATCCCTCGGGACATGTCCCGCATGGTGGCCAGGACTGCGACCCCAAAAATCCCAAAAAACCCCAAAATTCATCAGGGATCCCAAAACCCCCCAAAAAACCGGTCAGGGATCCCAAAAACCGCGTCTGGAATTTTCCCGGGACATGTCCCGCATGGTGGCCAGGACTGCGACCCCAAAAACCCCAAAAAACCCCAAAAATTCATCAGGGATCCCAAAAATTCATCAGGGATCCCAAAACCCCTAAAACTGGTCAGGGATCCTCGGGACAGGTCCCGCATGGTGGCCAGGACTGCGACCCCAAAAATCCCAAAAAACCCCAAAAATTCATCAGGGATCCCAAAATCCGGCCAGGGATCCCAAAAACCGCATCTGGAATTTCCCGGGAGAGGTCCCGCATGGTGGTCAAGACTGCGACCCCAAAAACCCCAAAAATCATTTGGGATCCAAAAACCCCAAAAATTCATCAGGAATCCCAAAAACCGCATCTGGAATTTCCTGGGACAGGTCCCGCCTCGTGGCCGGGACTGCGACCCCAAAAACCAAAAAAAACAAACCCCAAATTCATCAGGGATCCCAAAAAATCCCAAAATCCATCGGGGACCCCAAAATTCACCCGGGGATCCCAAAATCCCGTTTTTGGGGACAATCCAGGGTGTCCCCCGCCTCTTCTCCCGGGTTGTGTAACCCCTTCCCTCCCGCCTTAGGGACATTTGGGGACATTTGGGGACATTTTGGGGACCCCTCCCAGACCCTCCCCGCTTGGGGAATTTAGGGACCCCCTCACTCCTTCCTTGGTGTCCCGCGTGTCCCCCCGGGTTAGGGATAATTCCCTCCCCCTCCCCCTCCCTGGTTGTGTAACCCCTTCGCTCCCGCCTTGGGGACATTTGGGGACATTTGGGGAATTTTGGGGACCCCTCCCCGGACCTTCCCCGCCTTGGGGACACTTGGGGACATTTGGGGACATTTTGGGACCCCCTCACCCTCCAGGGTGTCCCCGTGTCCCCCCGGGTTGGGGACAATTCCCCTCCCCTCCCCTCCCGGGTTGTGTAACCCCTTCGCTCCCGCCTTGGGGACATTTGGGGACATTTGGGGAATTTTGGGGACATTTGGGGAATTTTGGGGACCCCTCACCCAGGTATCGCTGCTGGGGGTCCTGCGCGAGCAGCACGGCCACGGCCAGGCCGATGCCCGAGGAGCAGCCGGTGACAAGGACAGTGCGGGTCGGGGTGGCTATGAGTGTCACCTGTGTCACCAACCCCACCCCCGCGGGAAAAGGCTCTTAACGGGATCAGCGCTCACGTGGTGGCACCGGGATCGGGGTCACGGAGGGCGGGGACACGGGGGGACACGGGGGACATGGGGGACACGGGGGACACGGGGGACATGAGGGGGACACGAGGGGACACGGGGAACATGAGGGGACACGAGGGGACATGAGGGGGACACGGGGGACACTGAGGGGGACACGAGGGGACACGGGGGACACGGGGGACATGGGAGGGACACGGGGGACACGGGGGACATGGAGGGACATGAGGGGACACGAGGGGACACGGGGGACACACGGGGGACACGGGGGACACGGAGGGGACATGAGGGACATGGAGGGACATGGGGGGACACGGGGGACATGGGAGGGACACGGGGGACACGGGGGACATGGGGGACATGAGGGGCCCCGGGGGACATGGGGGACATGGGGGACACGGGGACACAGGGGGACACGGGGGACATGGAGGGACATGAGGGGACACGAGGGGGACACGGGGGACACGGGGGACACGGGGGACACGGAGGGACATGAGGGGACATGGAGGGACATGGGGGGACACGGGGGACATGGGAGGGACACGGGGAACACGGGGGACACGGGGGACACGGGGGACACGGGGGACATGGAGGGACACGGGGGACACGAGGGGACATGAGGGGACACGGGGGGACATGGAGGGACACGGGGGGACATGAGGGGACGCGGGGAGACGGGGGACACGAGGGGACATGAGGGGACACGGGGGACACGGGGGACACAGAGGGACACGAGGGGACACGAGGGGACACGGGGGGACACGGAGGGGACATGAGGGGACATGGAGGGACATGGGGGACACGGGGGACACAGGGGACATGGAGGGACATGGGGGACACAGGGGACATGAGGGACACGGGGACACGGGGGACACGGGGGACATGAGGGGGACGCGGGGAGACGGGGGACACGGGGGGACATGGACAGCCGAGGACACGGGGGGACACGAGGGACACGGGGATACAGAGGGACACGGGGGACATGAGGGACACGGGGGACATGAGGGACACGGGGGAACATGAGGGGGACGCGGGGACACGGGGGACATGGGGGGACACGGGGGGACACGAGGGACACGGGGGACACGGGGGACACGGGGGACACGGGGGACACGGGGGACATGAGGGGACACGGGGAGACACGGGGGACACGGGGACACGGGGGACACGGGGACACGGGGGACACGGGGGGACATGAGGGACACGGGGAGACATGAGGGGACATGGAGGGACACGGGGGACACGGGGGACACGGGGGACACCGGGGGACACGGGGGACATGAGGGGACATGAGGACACGGGGACACGGGGGACACGGAGGGGACACGGGGACACGGGGGACACGGAGGGACACGGGGGACACACGAGGGACACGGGGGACACGAGGGGGACACGGGGGACACTGAGGGACACGGGGGACACGGGGGACACGAGGGGACACGGGGGACACGGGGGACATGAGGGACATGAGGGGACACGGGGGACACGAGGGGACACGGGGGCACATGAGGGGACACAGGGGACCACGAGGGGACACGGGGACACGAGGGGACACACGGGGGACATGGGAGGGACACGGGGGACATGGAGGGACACGGGAGGATTTTTGGGTTGGGCTTTTTGGGGATACCGAGGAAGATTTTGGGTTGAATTTTGGGGGTCCCTGGGGATATTTTGGTGAGTGCCGAGGAGGATTTTTGGCTGAAATTTGGGGGTCTCTGGGGGTTTTTCGGCGGTGCCGAGAAGGATTTTGGGGTGGGCTGCCCGCAGTGAGATCGGGGGAAACCAGAGACCCCCAAATAGGGAAAGAAGAAATTTGGGGTTCCCAAAGGTCCAAAGAGTGAACAGGGGTGGTCCTGGGCGAATTCCCAGGCTCCTAAAAATTTTTGGGGTGGGATCTAGAAATTTCAGGGCGTCTCCCAAAACTCGAGGGGTCCCCAAGACGCAGCTCGGCACTTGAGCCCGAGGGGAACCCCTGGGAGCCCCCGAAATTGGGGGGGGGTCCCAAACAATGAGGCTCACGGGGATCCCAACAACAAAACCGCGCAAAAAATCCCGGGATTATTTGCATAACCACATTGATAAAAAGTAATAAACAGGATTTTTATTTGCACAACCACGGCAAAGAGTTTACACATCTCCCAGCAAATGATAATTTGCATAACCACGCCCACAAACCCCTAACCTTACTGCGGGCCGCTGAAGAAAATCCCACCAATTAGGGCGGAGAATCCGCGATTCATTTGCATAACCACGCCCACCGCCCACTGCCGCCCTTTCCGGGCGCTCTTGGCTC
>JAKWBO010000737.1:0-28936 GCA_034336685.1 Luscinia luscinia | reverse complement strand
GACCTCGTGATAGTTGTTGCGAGGCGCGCGAACGTCCCTCCTTCAGGGGCACCTGCCCCACGTAGAACTCGTCCAGCTGCACCCCAAAAAAATCCCAAAACACCCCAAAATGTGTCAGTGAAACCCCAAATCCATCCCTGAAAACATCCCTGAACCCCAAACCAGCCCCACACTCCTTCAGGGGCACTCTGCCCCACAGTAGAACTCGTCCAGCTGCACCCCAAAACACCCCAAAAAAATACCCCAAAATCCGCCAGTGAAACCCCAAATCCATCATTGAAATCCCAAACCCATCCCTGAAAACATCCCTGAATCCAGCCCTGAACCCCAAACCAGCCCCACGCCTCCTTCAGGGGCACCTGCCCCACGTAGAACTCGTCCAGCTGCACCCCAAAAACACCCCAAAACACCCCAAAATGTGTCAGTGAAACCCCAAATCCATCAGTGAAATCCCAAATCCATCCCTGAAAATATCCTGAACCCCAAACCCGTCCCTGAATCCATCCCTGAACCCCAAACCAGCCCCACGCCTCTTCAGCGGCACCTGCCCCACGTAGAACTCGTCCAGCTGCACCCAAAACACCCCAAAATGTGTCAGTGAAATCCCAAATCCGTCATTGAAATCCCAAATCTATCCCTGAAAACATCCCTGAATTCAACCCTGGATCCCAATCCCAACCCTGAACCCCAAAACCAGCCCCACGCCTCCTTCAGGGCACCTGCCCCACGTAGAACTCGTCCAGCTGCACCCCAAAAACACCCCAAAAACACCCCAAAATGTGTCAGTGAAACCCCAAATCCATCAGTGAAATCCCAAATCCATCCCTGAAAATATCCCTGAATCCCAAACCCGTCCCTGAATCCATCCCTGAACCCCAAACCAGCCCCACGCCTCCTTCAGGGGCACCTGCCCCACGTAGAACTCGTCCAGCTGCACCCCAAAAAACCCCAAAAAATCCCAAAATGTTTGACTGAAACGTGACTGAAATCTCCAACCCCCAAATCCCAAACTCAAGCCCCCAAACCTCTTCCCAAACCTCCCGAATCCACGCAGGAAATCCCCAAAATCCAGCCCCAAACCCCAAATTCCATCCCAGACCCCAAACCCCAACCAAAACCCAAACCCCAAATCCCTAAACCCCAAACCCAAAGCCCCAGATTCCAAGCCCCAAATTCCATCCCAGGCCCCAAACCCAAGCCCCAAATCCCAAATCCCAACCCCAACCCCAGACCCCAACCAAAGCCCAAGCCCCAAACTCCCCAAATCCCAATCCCCAACCCCAACCCCAAACCCCTCACCTTGAATTTGGGCACGGGCAGGGGACAGGTCGCGGTGCTTGGCCCAGATCCGCGGGCGGGGATCCTGCACGGGGCCGGCGGGGGAACCCGAATCCTGCCCCCAAAATACCCTCAAAATCACCCCAAAATCACCCCAAAATCCTGCATGGGGCCGGCGGGGAACCCGAATCCTGCCCCCAAAACGGCCAAAATCACCCCAGAATCACCCCAAAATCACCCCAAAATCCTGCACGGGGCCGGCGGGGAACCCAGATCCTGCACCCAAAATACCCCAAAATCACCCCAAAATCACCCCAAAACACCCCAAAATCACCCCAAAATCCTGCACGGGGCCGGCGGGGAAGCCCGAATCCTGCCCCAAAATACCTCAAAATCACCCCAAAATCACCCCAAAATCCTGCACGGGGCCGTGGGGGAACCCGAATCCTGCCCCAAAAACAGCCAAAATCACCCCAGAATCACCTCAAAACCACCCCAAAACGGCACTCAAACTCACCCCAAAAATGGCACTCAAAAGCCCCCAGAATACCCAAAATCCCCGATCCCTGGTGAGACTTTGGGCCGGTTCTGGAGTGAATTTCAGGCGGGATTTTGGGCTGAGTTCGGGGTCAGTTTGGGGTCAGTCTGAGGTGGGGTTTGGAGGTCATCAGGGTCACTTTGGGGCTGTATTTTGGGTCAGCTCTGGGTCAGTTCAGGGTCAGTTCTAGATCACTCTGGGGTCACTCTGGGGTCACTCTAGGGTCACTCTAGGGTCACTCTACAGGCAGGCTGAAGTGCCCTCGGCTCTGGGTCACTCTGGGTCAGTTCCGGGTGGGTTTGGGGTCAGTTCAAGGTCAGTTTGGAGCGGGTTTGGGGTCACTCTGGGGTCACTCACGGGCAGGCTGAAGTGCCCTCGGCTCTGGGTCAGTTCAGGGTCAGTTTGGGGTCAGTTCAGGGCAGGATTTTGGGTCACTCTGAGGTCACTCTGGGGTCAGTTTGGGGTCACTCACAGGCAGGCTGAAGTGCCTTCATCTCTGGGTCAGTTCAGGGGCGGGATTTTGGGTGGGTTTGGGGTCAGTTTGGGGTCACTCTGGGGTGGGTTTGGGGTCACTCTAGGGTCACTCACGGGCAGGCTGAGTGCCCTCAGCTCTGGGTCAGTTCAGGGCGGGACTTTGGGTCAGTTCAGGGTCAGTTTGGGGTCACTCAGGGTCACTCACGGGCAGGCTGAAGTGCCCTCAGCTCTGGGTCAGTTCAGGGTCAGTTTAGGGTCCAGTTCAAGGCGGGATTTTGGGTGGGTTTGGGGTCAGTTCGAGTCACTCTGGGGTCAGTTCAGGGTCAGTTTGGGGCTGGTTTGGGGTCACTCTGGGGTCACTCACGGGCAGGCTGAAGTGCCCTCAGCTCTGGGTCAGTTCAGGGGTCAGTTTGGGGTCACTCTGGGGTGGGTTTAGGGGTCACTCATGGGCAGGCTGAAGTGCCCTTGGCTCTGGGTCACTCTGGTCAGTTCGAGGTCACTCTGGGGTCACTCTGGGGTCACTCACGGGCAGGCTGAAGTGCACTCAGCTCTGGGTCACTCTGGTCAGTTTGAGGTCAGTTTAGGGTCAGTTCAAGGCGGGATTTTGGGTGGGTTTGGGGTCACTCTGGGGTCACTCTGGGGTCACTCAGGGGTCACTCTGGGGTCAGTTTGGGGTCACTCACGGGCAGGCTGAAGTGCTCTCAGCTCTGGGTCACTCTGGTCAGTTTGGGGTCAGTTTGGGGTCAGTTCAAGGCGGGATTTTGGGTGGGTTTGGGGGTCAGTTCGGGGTCACTCTGGGGTCACTCTGGGGTCACTCACGGGCAGGCTGAAGTGCCCTCAGCTCTGGGTCAGTTCAGGGTCACTCTGGGGTCAGTTCAGGGCGGGATTTTGGGTGGGTTTGGGGTCAGTTTGGGGTCACTCTGGGGTCAGTTTGGGGTCACTCACGGGCAGGCTGAAGTGCCCTCAGCTCTGGGACAGTTCAGGGTCAGTTCAGGGTCAGTTCAGGGCGGGATTTTGGGTGGGTTTGGGGTCAGTTCGGGGTCACTTTGGGGTCAGTTTGGGGTCACTCACGGGCAGGCTGAAGTGCACTCAGCTCTGGGTCAGTTCTAGGTCACTCTGGGGTCAGTTCAGGCGGGATTTTGGGTGGGTTTGGGGTCAGTTTAGGGTCACTCTGGGGTCACTCACGGGCAGGCTGAAGTGCACTCAGCTCTGGGTCACTCTGGTCAGTTTGAGGTCAGTTTGGGGTCAGTTCAAGGCAGGATTTTGGGTGGGTTTGGGGTCAGTTTAGGGTCACTCTGGGGTCACTCACGGGCAGGCTGAAGTGCCCTCGGCTCTGGGTCAGTTCAGGGTCAGTTTGGGGTCAGTTCAGGGCAGGATTTTGGGTCACTCTGAGGTCACTCTGGGGTCAGTTTGAGGTCACTCACAGGCAGGCTGAAGTGCCCTCAGCTCTGGAGTCACTCTGGTCAGTTTGAGGTCAGTTTGGGGTCAGTTCAGGGCGGGATTTTGGGTGGGTTTGGGGTCAGTTTGGGGTCACTCTGGGGTGGGTTTGGGGTCACTCTAGGGTCACTCACGGGCAGGCTGAAGTGCCCTCAGCTCTGGAGTCAGTTCAGGGCGGGACTTTGGGTCAGTTCAGGGTCAGTTTGGGGTCACTCAGGGTCACTCACGGGCAGGCTGAAGTGCCTTCAGCTCTGGGTCAGTTCAGGGTCAGTTTAGGGTCAGTTCAAGGCGGGATTTTGGGTGGGTTTGGGGTCAGTTCAGGGTCACTCTGGGGTCAGTTCAGGGTCAGTTTGGGGCTGGTTTGGGGTCACTCTGGGGTCACTCACGGGCAGGCTGAAGTGCCCTCAGCTCTGGGTCAGTTCAGGGTCAGTTTGGGGTCACTCTGGGGTGGGTTTGGGGTCACTCATGGGCAGGCTGAAGTGCCCTTGGCTCCTGGGTCACTCTGGTCAGTTCGGGGTCACTCTGGGGTCACTCTGGGGTCACTCACGGGCAGGCTGAAGTGCACTCAGCTCTGGGTCACTCTGGTCAGTTTGAGGGTCAGTTTAGGGTCAGTTCAAGGCGGGATTTTGGGTGGGTTTGGGGTCACTCTGGGGTCACTCTGGGGTCACTCAGGGGTCACTCTGGGGTCACTCAGGGTCACTCACGGGCAGGCTGAAGTGCCCTCAGCTCTGGGTCAGTTCAGGGTCAGTTCAGGGTCAGTTCAGGGCGGGATTTTGGGTGGGTTTGGGGTCACTCTGGGGTCACTCTGGGGTCACTCAGGGGTCACTCTGGGGTCACTCAGGGTCACTCACGGGCAGGCTGAAGTGCACTCCATCGTATCTGTAGAGCTTCTGCCCCGGCGCAGGGCGGGGTCCAGCACCAGCTTGTAGCTGCGCCAGGGCACGCTAGGGGTCCTGGGGCGTCACCCCGGCTCGGGCTCCATGTCCCCGCAGCATGGAGGCGGGGGCGGCCAGGCTGTGAGAAACACACCCCAAAATATCCCCAAAATATCCCCAAAATCACCCCCGGCTCGGGCTCCATGTCCCCAGCAGCATGGAGGGGCGGGCGGGGCCACGCTGTGGGAAAACATCCCAAAATATCCCAAAACATCCCAAAATATCCCAAAATATCCCCAGAATCACCCCCGGCTCGGGCTCCATGTCCCCGCAGCATGGAGGGGCGGGGGCGGCCAGGCTGTGAGAGAACATCCCAAAAACATCCCCAAAATATCCCAAAACATCCCCAAATCCACCCCAAAATCACCCCAAATCCACCATAAATGCAGCCCACAATCACCCCAAAACATCCCAGAATCACGCCAAATCAGCCCAAAATCACCCCAAAATCCACCCCAAAACATCCCAAAATCACCCGAAAACATCCCCAAATTCACTCCAAAATCACCCCAAAACATCCCAAAATACCCCAAATCCAGCCTAAAATCACCCCAAAATAGCTCCAAAATCACCTGAAGAATACCCCAAGATCACCCTAAAGCCTGCCCAAAATCACCCTGAATCACCCCAAAATTACTCCAAAATCTAGCCCAAATTCACCCCAAACTTGCCCTCAAACCTGCCCTAAATTCACCCCAAACTCCCCAGACTCCTTGACCATTGAATCTCACCTCAAATTACCCCGCCTTTAAATTACCCCAGTCCATACAAATTCACCTCTAGATCACCCTAAATTCACTCCTAAACCCGCCCCAGAATTCAGCCTCCCAAATTACCTTAGAATTCACCCTAAATTCAGCCACTCCAGATTCACCTCCAAACCTTGCCCCAAACTCTGCCCCAAATTCACCCCAAACCACCCCAAATTCACCCCAAATTCACCCCAAACTGCCCCAAACCGCTTCAAATTCACCCTCAAACCCACCCCAAATTCACCCCAAACCACTCCCAAATTCACCCCAAATTCACCCCAAACCCGCCTGAAATTCACTCCAAACCTCTCTAAATCCTAACCACTCCAAATTCACCCTCAAATTCACTCTCAAACCTCACTCCCAAATTCACCCCAAATTCACCAAGTTCACCCCAACACTCCTCAAATTCACCCCAAAATTCACCCCCAAATTCACTCCAAACCGCCCCAAATTCACCCCAAATTCACCCCAAATTCACCCAAATTCACCCCAAACCCGCCCCAAATTCACCCCAAACCTCCTCAAATTCACCCCACCACCCCAAATTCACCCCAAACCCTGCCCCAAATTCACCCCAAATTCACTCCAAACCCGCAGCCCCTCAAGTCCCCCAGTTCCCTCGGACACCCCAAAGTTTCCCTCAAATCCCCGAGGTTCTTCCCCCAAATCCCCCGAGGTTTCCCTCACGCCCCAATCCCCTCTCGGTGCCCCCGAGGTTTCCCCAAATTCCCCAAAACCTGCCCGGCGCTGCCCCTCCCCCTCAGCCCCGATTCCCCCGCGCCCCCGCACCTCCGCCGCGGGCCGGGACCGCTCCCCGCTCCCCGCGCAGCCCCGCCGCGGCTTTCGGGGCCGGATCCCGGAGATTCGGCGATTTTCGGGATTTTGGGGATTTTCGGGATTTCGGGTTCCGGCGCCGCCGCCGGTCGCGGCTGGGGAGGGCGGAGCCAAGGCCGGAAGTCGCGTCCGGGCGGCTCTCGCGAAGCGCAACGGCGGCGCCGCACTTTCCACACGCAGAGTCCCCCCTTTCCCTCCCTTTGGGGAAAAAGCGCCCGAAAAACCCCGAAAGCCGGAAAAAACAAGGAGAGAATAAATCCGCGAGCGAATTTTCACGGGAAGGGCGGGAGCAAAGAGCGGCGCGCGAGCTGTGAGCGAATCTGCCGCCGCGACGCGCCGCCCGCACTTTCGCCACATCGCCTTTCCTCTCGCTCTTTCCCTCTTCTCACTCCTTTTTAACGCGTTTCCTCGCTGCAACACTCGAGGGTTTAATTCTCCCTCCAGCGCCGTTCAGCGCTTTTCGGCACGTCTCGTTATTTGCGGAAGGCGGGACGTGGCGAATCTGCGGCGCGCGGCGGGGCGGGACGGGAGGCGGGGCCCGGGGCCCGGGGCGCAAGCGCAGCGCCCGCGCCCCACAGCGCATGCGCGGTGCTCGCCGCTCGGACTGCGCGTGCGCGGTGCGCTACGTCACTGGGACGCGCGGCGTCGCCGCTGCGTGACGTCACTTTCCGCCGTCCGGCCGCGCGCCGCCGCCGCCGCCGGTCGGGGCACGCGCTCGCGGTTCATTTGCATATGCTAATGAGGAGCGGGTTAATTAGCGCCGGGGGAGGTTAATTGGGGCGGGGCGGCGCTAATCGCGGTTAACGGGGGACGCTAATGAGGGCGGAGGGGTTTATTAGCGCTAATTAACGCCGGGGGCTAATTGGGGATTAATGACGGGGGGTGTTAATTACTGTTCCCAGCGCTAATTCAGGCTCTGATGAGCGGCGGCGCCGGGGCTGTGGGTGGGAACCGGGGCTGTTCATTGGTGGTTAATTACCTCGGCAATTAGCGCGCTAATTAACGGCGCTGGTTAATTGCAGCCATGGCCAAGCGCCGCGTGAGCTTCGAGGAGCCGCCGGCGGAGGGGAGAGGCCGGAGGGGCCCCGGAAACAGGTGAGGGGAGGGCAGGGTCACCCAGGGGTCACGCGGGGTCATTGGGGTCATTTGGGGTCATTTGGGTCACTCGGGGTCATTTGGGGTCACTCTGAGGTCACGCAGGGGTCACTGAGGGGTCACTCAGGGGTCACGTGGGGTCATCCAGAGGTCAATTTGGGGTGATTTTGGTCAGTTTGGGGTCACTCGGGGACAATTTTGGGTCATTAGGGTCACTCAGGGTCACTCAGGGGTCACTGGGGACACCCAAAAATCAGAGGTCATTTGGGGTCACTCTGAGGTCACGCAGGGTCACGCAGGGTCACTGAAGTCACTCAGGGGTCACTCAGGGGTCACTGGGTCACCCAGGGGTCAGTTCAGGATTGTTCGGGGAGGTTTCGGGGTGACTTTGGCATTTTTGGGTTAATTTTGCCCGGGCCCCTGGCCGTGGGGGCCGGTTTCGGGTAATTTGGGATAATTCTGGGTAAATTTTGGGTGGTTTTGGTAAATTTTGGTAATTTGGGATGATTTTGGGTAAATTTTGGATAATTTTGGATAGTATTTGGCAATTTTGGATGATTTTAGGCAGTCCCTGGCCCTGGGGGTCCCGGTTTCGGGTAATTTTGGATACATTTTGGATAATTTTGGGTAAATTTTGGGTGTTTTTGGGTAATTTTGGGTAATTTTGGATAATTTTGGGTAATTTTGGATACATTTTGGATAATTTTGGATACATTTTGAGTGTTTTGGCAGTCCCTGGCCGTGGGGCGGTTTGAGGTAATTTTGGATAATTTTGGATAATTTTGGATAATTTTGGATACATTTTGGCCGTTTTGGCCGTTTTGGCAGTCCCTGGCCGTGGGAGTCCCGGTTTCGGGTAATTTTGGATAATTTTGGGTAAATTTTGGCCGTTTTTGGCAGTCCCTGGCCGTGGGGGCCGGTTTTGGAGTAATTTTGGATACATTTTGGATAATTTTGGATACATTTTGGATACACTTTGGATAATTTTGGATAATTTTGGATACATTTTTGATAATTTTGGGTAATTTTGGGTGTTTTCGGCAGTCCCTGGCCGTGGGGGCGGTTTCGGGTAATTTTGGATAATTTTGGATAATTTTGGATAATTTTGGATACATTTTGGATAATTTTGGATACATTTTGGGTGTTTTCGGCAGTCCCTGCCCGCGAGGACCCGGCAGCCGCTTCCGGCCCGGCCCAGCCTGGACAGCGACGAGGAGGAGGAGGAGGAGGAGGAGGGGAGGGCAGCGACCCCAGGGGCCCCCGGTGGAGGGTGAGCCCAATTTCAGAGGCAGGGTTTGGGTGGGTTTGGGGCGATTTTGGGGGTTGGGGCGATTTTGGGAGGGTTTGGGGCGATTTTGGGAGGGTTTGGGTGGCGAATTTCGGTTGGTTTTGCTGGGTCTTGGTTGATTTGGGAGATTTTGAGAGATTTTGGGTGATTTCTGCTGATTTTGGTTGATTTGGGGCAATTCTGGAAGATTTCTGCTGATTTTGGTTGATTTTTGTTGGATTTTGGTTGATTTAGGGCAATTTTGGGAGATTTTGGGAGATTTTGGGTGATTTCTGCTGATTTTGGTTGATTTTGGGACAATCTCTTTGGGTTTTTCGGGAGAATTCCTGATTTTGGGTGATTTTGGTTGACTTTGGGGGGATTTTGGGGATGAATTTTCAGTCGGTTTTGGGTGATTTTTGGGTGGATTTTGGGGCGATTTTTGGGTGATTTTGGGCGGATTTTGGGTGGAATTTTGGGGGATTTTGGTGATTTTGGTGATTTTTGGGTGGATTTTAGCCGATTTTGGGGATTTTGGGTGATTTTCGGGTGGATTTTGGGTGGTTTTTGGGTGGATCTTGGCTGATTTTGAGGGATTTTGGGTGATTTTGGGCAGATTTTGGGTGGAATTTAGGGGGATTTTTGGGTGATTTTTGGGTGGATTTTGGCTGATTTTGGGGATTTTGGGTGATTTTGGGCGGATTTTAGGTGGAATTTAGAGGGATTTTTGGGTGATTTTGGATCGTTTTCAGGTAGATTTTGGCTGATTTTGGGGAGGATTTTTGGGTGATTTTCAGGCGGATTTTGGCGGATTTTGGGTGGATTTTGGCTGATTTTGGGGTGATTTTTGGGTGATTTTGGGGTGTCCTCTCCCCGTTTTTGGGGTGAATTCTCAGATTTTCCGACTCTCCGTGACCCCTCGTGCCTCCCCCAGGTCAGGAGCCGGGCCCCGCCCCGGGGTGGGGAGGGGCCGGTGCCCTTCACCCCTTCAACCTGGAGGAGGAGATGGGGAGGGGGCGCTTCGACCCCACGGGCACTTCCTGCCCCTCCCCAGCGCGAGCCCCCGACCCCTGGCTGGAGGCGATCGAGGGGGTGAGGGGGAGGGGCAGGAATGGGGAGGGGCGATCGAGGGAGTGAGGGGAGGGGCGGAAATGGGGAGAGGCGGAAATGGGGGAGGGGCGGAAATGGGGAGGGGCGATCGAGGGGGTGAGGGGAGGGGGCGGAAATGGGGAGGGGCGATCGAGGGGGAGGGGCAGGGGCGGAAATGGGGAGGGGCGATCGAGGGGGAGGGGAGGGGCGGAAATGGGGAGAGGGCGATCCGAGGGGTGAGGGAGGGGCGAAGATGGGAAGGGCCGGTTTGAGGGGTGAGGGGGAGGGGCTTGGGTTAGGGTGGGGAGGGGCCGGTTTGGGGGAGGGCGCAGAGCGAATTTTGGGGGGTGGGGAGGGGCTCGTTTGGGGGTGGAGCTTGGGCAGAGTGGGGAGGGGCACAGAATCGATTTGGGGAGGGGTTTATGGAGTGGGGAGGGCTCCAGGGATGGGGAGGGGCTCAGACAGTGGGGCAGGGCACCAACCCCTCCCCTTTTCCCCAGATGCCGATCAAGCCCCGCCCCTCCCCTCCCAGGACCCTCCCCTCCCCGCCCTCCCCGCCCCTCCCCACCTGCTGGGAGGTGCTGCCCTCCTCCAGCCCGGCGAGACCGTGGGGGCAGCGCTGCGGCGCTGGGGAGGGGCGGCCCGCCCCCAGGCCCGGCGCGGGGGAGGGCGGGCGGCCCCGCGCCCCTCCCCGCAGCTGGAGGCGCTGGTGGCCATTTCGGACGCGCTGGTGGCGCAGGGGGTGCTGGGGGTCCTGGGGAGACCGCAGAGCGCCTCCAGCGGCGCCTGAGCGAGGCAGGGGGAGGGCGCCGCCGGCCCCGCCCCGCCCGCGGGGAGGAGGGGAGGGGCCGCAGGAGGGAGGGGCCCGCGCTGGACATGTTCGCCCCGCCCACCGAGGAGGAGGAGGAGGAGGAGGAGGAGGAAGGACGGTGAGTGGGGAGGGGCCTAATGGGGTGGGGAGGGCCTAATGGGGTGGGGAGGGGCCCAATGGGGGGTGGGGAGGGGCCCAATGGGGGTGGGAGAGGGGCCCAATGGGGAGTGGGGAGGAGGATTTGGGGGATTTTGGGGTGGACTTTTGCAGGGGAATTTTAGGGGATATTTGAGAGGATTTTGGGGGATTTCGGGGGATTTTGGGTGATTTTGTGGGGGATTTTGAGGGATTTCAGGGAATTTTAGGGGATTTTTAGGTGATTTTATGGCATGGATTTTGGGGATGTTTGGAGGATTTTGGGGGGATTTGAGGATTTTTCCGTGGTTTTGGGGAATTTTAGGGGTGATTTTGGGGGAATTTTGGGGATTTTGGGGATATTTGGAGGATTTCGGAAGGATTTTGGAAGGATTTTGGGGATTTTTCCGTGATTTTTGGGGGATTTTGGGGGGATTTTTGGGTTTTTCAACGGCAGGATTTTTTCGGATGAGTTTTTGGGGTGAGTTCTGTTCCTTTTGGTGACCCCTCCCCTTTGTGCCGCCCCTCCCCAGCGCTGCCCGAGGTGCTGTGGGAGTACCACTGGGGGAGGGGACCCCGACGCGCCCCTGTTCGGACCCTTCAGCAGCGCCCAGATGCAGGTGGGGGAGGGGCGGGGCCGGAATTTGGGGGAGGAGACGGAAACCGAAATGGGGAGGGGAGGGGCAGGATGGGGAGGGGGAATTGTGAAAATGGGGAGGGGATTTTTGGGATTTTGGGAGGATTTGGGAGGAGTTTTGGGGAAATTTTGGGAGGGATTTTGGGATTCGAGGAGATCCTGGGGAGGGATTTTGGGAGAGAATTTGGGGGATTTTGAAGGAATTTTGGGAGGGATTTTGGGGATTTGAGGAATTTTGGGAGGGATTTGAGGGAATTTTGGGGGAAATTTGGGAGGATTTTGGGAGGGATTTGAGGAATTTTGGGAGGATTTTGGGAGGGATTTGAGGGAATTTCGGGGGGATTTTGGGAGGGATTTGAAGGAATTTTGGGAGGATTTGAGGGAATTTTGGGAGGATTTTGGGAGGGATTTGAGGAATTTTGGGAGGGATTTTGGGAGAGATTTGAGGAATTTTGGGAGAATTTCGGGAGGATTTTGGGAGGTAATTTTGGGGGATTTTGGGAGGGGTTTGAGGGAATTTTGGGAGAGATTTGAGGAATTTTGGGAGGATTTTGGGAGGGATTTGAGGGAATTTTGGGAGGGATTTGAGGGAATTTTGGGAGGGTTTGAGGGAATTTCGGGAGGGATTTGAGGGAATTTTGGGAGGATTTTGGGAGGGATTTGAAGAAATTTTGGGAGGTAATTTGGGGGATTTTGGAGGGTTTGAGGGAATTTCGGGAGGGATTTGAGGAATTTTGGGAGGATTTTGGGAGGGATTTGAGGGAATTTTGGGAGGATTTTGGGAGAGGATTTTGGGAGGGGTTTGAGGGAATTTCGGGAGGATTTTGGGAGGTAATTTTGGGAGGCGTTTGGGCGGTTTGGGCCCTGACCCCCGCCCTCCCCAGGAGTGGGCGGCGCAGGGGTACTTCGCGGGGGAGGGGCGCGGTGCCGGCGCGTGAACCCGCCCGGGCCCTTCTACGACATCGGCCGCGTGGACTTCCAGCTCTACACCTGAGAGCCGCCCGAAAATACCCAAAACCGCCCAAAACCGCCCCAGAACCGGCTCCGGACACCCCAAAAACACCCCGAAAACCGGGACCAGAAACCCCAAAAACGGCCCCAAAAACTGGCCCCAAAAATACCCAAAACTGGCCCCAAAACCGGCTCCAGACACCCTGAAAACACCCCAAAAATACCCAAAACCGGCCCCAAAACACTCCAAAACCAGGCCCAAAAATCGGCTCCAGACAACCCAAAAACCAGCCCAAAAACACCCCAAAACCGGCCCCAAAACAACCCAAAAATCGGGACCAGAAACCCCAAAAACGGCCCCAAAAACTGGCCCCAAAAATACCCAAAACCGGCTCCAAACACCGAAAACACCTGAAAAACCGGCCCCGAAAACACCCCAAAACCGGGACCAGAAACCCAAAAACGGCCCTAAAACATCCAAAAACCGCCCCAAAATACCCAAAACCGGCTCCGGACACCCCAAAACCACCCCAAACAACACCCAAAAACGGCCCCAAAATGCCCAAAATCCGGCAGCAGAATCCCCAAAACTCCTCAAAAATCTCCCAAAAATGCCCCAAAATCCTCCCAAAATCCCCCCAAAATCCCCCAATAAAATCCGCTCCCACTTCGGGGTCGCCGTTTATTGATTTTACACTGGGGGTGGGGAGGGCGGCTCCTGGTGGGGAGGGGCGGGCGCGGCCTCAGGGCGGGGGGAGCCTGGGGAGGGAGAAGGGGGTGGGGGCGGGGCCCAGAATCGCCCCTAGACCCCCCGAAATTTCCCGCCCCGTTCCCCCCAATTTTCCTCATTTTTCCCAAATTTTCCCCATTTTCCCCAAATTTTTTCCATTTCCCCAAATTTTCCCCATTTTTCCCCAAATTTTCCTCATTTTTCCCAAATTTTCCTCATTTTTCCCAAATTTTCCCCATTTTCTCCCAAATTTTCCCCATTTCCCCAAATTTTCCTCATTTTCCCCCAATTTTCCCCATTTCTTCCAAATTTTCCCCATTTTTCCCCAAATGTTCCCCATTTTCCCCCAAATTTTCTCCATTTTCCCCCAAATTTTCCTCATTTTCCCAAATTTTCCCCATTTTTCCCAAATTTTCCCCATTTTCCCCCAATTTTCTCCATTTTTCCCAAATTTTCTCCATTTTTCCCAAAATTTTCTCATTTTCCCCCAAATTTTCCCCATTTTCCCCCAAAAGTTCCTCATTTTTCCCAATTCCCCATTTTCCCCCCAGACCTGAGCCCGTTCCCGCTGTAGCCGTGGTTATAAATTTATAATTTTTATAATTTGTAATTTTACCTGAGGCCCTTGCCACTGTAGCCGTGATTATAATTTTATAACTTTATAAATTTATAAATATTTATATTGTACCTCAGCCCATTCCTGCTGTAGCCGTGGTTATACATTTGTAATTTTATAATTTTATAAATTCATAAATATTTATATTGTACCTGAGGCCATTCCCGCTGTAGCCGTGGTTATACACTAATAATTTTATAAACTTATAAACATTTATAATTTATAATTTTACCTGAGCCCATTCCTGCTGTAGCCGTGGTTATACATTTATAATGTATAACTTATAAATATTTATAATTTATACTTTTACCTGAGGCTGTTCTCGCTGTAGCCATCGTTATACACTTATAATTTATAATTTATAACTTACAATTTATAAACATTTATAATTTATATTTTGTACCTGAGCCCGCTGCTGCTGTATCCGTGGTCGTGCTGGTTATACATCTATCATTTATAATTTACAAATATTTATAATTATTTATTTATTATTTTACCTGAGGCCGTTGCCGCTGTAGCCGTGGTCGTGCTGGTTATACATTTACAATTTATAAACATTTACAAATATTTATAATTATTTATTCTGTACCTGAGGCCGTTGGCGCTGTATCCGTGGTCGTGCTGGTTATACATTTATCATTTATAAACATTTATAATAATTAACGTTTTACCTGAGGCCGTTGCCGCTGTAGCCGTGGTCGTGCTGGTTATACATTTACAATTTATAATTTATAATTTATAATTTATAAATATTTATAATTATTATTATTTTACCTGAGGCCGTTGCCGCTGTAGCCGTGGTCGTGCTGGTTATACATTTACAATTTATAATTTATAATTTATAATTTATAAATATTTATAATTATTATTATTTTACCTGAGGCCATTCCCGCTGTATCCGTGGTCGTGCTGTGCCCGCTGCTCGCGCAGCCGCGCCGCCGCCGCCGCCTCGGACAGGCCCTGCTTGGGGAGCCGCGGCCTGCGGGGCCGGGACGGACCAGTACGGACCAGTATGGACCAGTATGGACCAGTACGGACCGGTATGGACCGAATGCGGACGAGTACGGACCGGTATGGACCAGTATGGACCAGTATGGACCGAATGCAGACCGAGTACGGACCAGTACGGACCGAGTACGGACCAAGTACGAGACCAATACGGACCAATACGGACCGGTATGGACCAATACGGACCGGTATGGACCAGTATGGACGGTATGGACCGATACGGACCGGTACGGACCAGTACCGACCAGTATAAACCAGTGCGGACCAGTACGGACCAGAATGCGGACCAAGTACGGACCGAGTACGGACCAGTATAGACCAGAATAAACCAGTATAAACCGTACAGACCAATGCGGACCAGTATAAACCAGTGCGGACCGATACGGACCAGTACGGACGGTATGGACCGATACGGACCAGTATAAACCAGTACGGACCGGTATGGACCAGTAAGGACCGGTATGGACCGAGTACGGACCGAGTACGGACCAGTACAGACCAGTATGGACCAATACGGACCGGTATGGACCAGTGACGGACCGGTATGGACCGATGCGGACCGGTATAAACCAGTACGGACCAATGCGGACCAGTATGGACCGGTATGGACCAGTATGAGACCAGTATGGACCGAATGCGGACCGGTACGGACCGGTATGGACGGTACGAGACGGTATGGACCAGTATGGACCAGTATGGACCGGTATGGACCAGTATAAACCAAGTACGGACCGGTACGGACCAGTACGGACCAGTACGGACCAGTATGGACCAGTATAAACCAGAATGCGGACCGGTACGGACCAGTACGGACCAGTACGGACCGGTATGGACCACTATAAACCGGTATGGACCAGTATAAACCAGTATGGACCAGTATAAACCAGTACGGACCGGTACGGACCAGTACGGACCGAGTATAAACTGATATAAACCAGTATAAACCAGTACGGACCAGTATAAACCAGTATGGACCGGTACGGACCAGCACGGACCAGTATAAACCAGTATAAACCAGTATGGACCAGTACCAGTCCCCCAGTCCCTCAGTTTCCCCCCAGTTCCCCAGTTTATTCCAGTTCCCCCAGTCCCTCCCAGTCCATCCCAGTCCATCCCAGTCCCTCCCAGTCCCCCAGTGTCCCCCAGTCCCATTCCAGTCCATCCCAGTCCCTCCCAGTTCCCTCCCAGTCCCTCCCAGTTTATCCCAGTCCCTCCCAGTCCATCCCAGTCCCCCAGTCCCATCCCAGTCCCTCCCAGTCCCCCCAGTTCCCCCAGTCCTCCCAGTCCCCCAGTCCCCTCCCAGTCCCCACAGTCCCCCCAGTGCCCCCAGTCCCATTCCAGTCACTCCCAGTTTATCCCAGTCCCTCCCAGTCCATCCCAGTCCCTCCCAGTTCCTCCCAGTCCCTCCCAGTCCCTCCCAGTCACTCCCAGTCCCCCAGACCCATCCCAGTCCATCCCAGTCCCCCAGTCCCATCCCAGTCCCCCAGTGCCATCCCAGTCTCTCCCAGTCGCCCCCAGTCCGTCCCAGTCTCCCCAGTCCATCCCAGTCCCTCCCAGTTCCCCAGTCCCATCCCAGTCACCCCAGTCCCATCCCAGTCCCTCCCAGTTCCCCCAGTCCCCATCCCAGTCCCTCCCAGTCCATCCCAGTCCCATCCCAGTGCCCCCACTCCCCCCAGTGCCCCCCAGTCCCCCAGTTCTCCCAGTTCCCCAGTTCCCGCGGCCTCACCCCTCGCTCTGGGCCGGTCTCCGTTTCTCGCCGGGCGCCGAGGCAGCGGGGCGCCCTGGGGGTCACGGGGGTCAGGGCGGATCCGAACCCCCAAATTCCCCAAAAACTCCCCCAAATTCCCCAAATTCCCAAAAACTCCCCAAATTCCCCAAATTTCCCCAAACCCGGCGCTCACCCCCGGCGCCGCCGCGCGCCGCCTCCATCCCGGCACTTCCGGACCACAGCTCCCGCCGTGCCCCGCGCCGCCGGAACCGGATGTGCGTCATCAGCCGCGCGCCGGAACCGGAATCTCCGTCACGCCACCGGCGCGGTCCGTCCTCTGCGGCTCGCCGGTTCACCGGGGAGCGGCGGTGACGTCACGGATCGCGGCTCCCACGTCACGGATCGCGGCCCTGACGTCATGTCGTGCCCCGGCGGCGCGCGGCGCGCGCGGCAGCTGCTGCACGTGTCGGTGCTGGCGCAGAGCGCCGCCCCCTGCAGGCGCTTCCTGGCGGCGGGGAACGACTGCGGCGAGATCGCGATATTCGGGCGCGCTGTCGCGACAGGCGCCAATTAACGCGGGGTGATTAGTCTGGGGTCATTCCGCGTGATTAACTTGGGTTGTTTGGGGTAATTGGTTCGGGGTTAAATCGAGTAATTAATTTGGGGTGATTTGGGATAATTGGTTCAGGGTAATTAAATCGGAGTAATTAATTTGGGGTTGTTTGGGGTAATTGGTTCTGGGGTTAAATCGGAATAATTAATTTGGGGTAATTTGGGATAATTGGTTCGGGGTAATTAAATCGGAGTAATTAATTTGGGGTTGTTTGGAGTAATTGGTTCGGGGTAATTAAATCGGAGTAATTAATTTGGGGTTGTTTGGGATAATTGGTTCGGGGTAATTAAATCGGAGTAATTAACTTGGGATTGTTTGGGGTAATTGGTTCGGGGGTTAAATCGGAGTAATTAATTTGGGATTGTTTGGGGTAATTGGTTCGGGGTGATTAAATCGGAATAATTAATTTGGGATTGTTTGGAGTAATTGGTCTCAGGGGTAATTAAATCGGAGTAATTAACTTGGGGCTGTTTGGGGTAATTGGTTCAGAGGGGTTAAATCGCAATAATTAACTTGGGGTTGTTTGGGATAATTGGTTCGGGGTAATTAAATCGGAGTAATTAATTTGGGGTTGTTTGGGATAATTGGTTCGGGGGTTAAATCGGAATAATTAACTTGGGGTTATTTAGGGTAATTGGTTCGGGGTGATTAAATCGGAGTAATTAATTTGGGATTGTTTGGGGTAATTGGTTCGGGGTAATTAAATCGGAGTAATTAATTTGGGGTGATTAATTGGAGTTAAATCGGGATAATTCGGGATAGTTTGTGAGAGTTAATTTGGGGTAATTTGGGATAATTGGTTCGGGGTAATTAAATCGGAATAATTAATTTGGGGTTATTTGGGATAATTGGTCTGGGGGTTAAATCGGAGTAATTAATATGGGGTTATTTGGGGTAATTGGTTCGGGGTAGTTAAATCGGAGTAATTAATTTGGGATTGTTTGGGATAATTGGTCTGGGGTAATTAAATCGGAATAATTAATTTGGGATTGTTTGGGGTAATTGGTTCGGGGTAATTAAATCGGAGTAATTAACTTGGGGCTGTTTGGGGTAATTGGTTCGGGGTTAAATCGCAATAATTAACTTGGGGTTGTTTGGGATAATTGGTTCGGGGTAATTAAATCGGAGTAATTAATTTGGGGTTGTTTGGGATAATTGGTTCGGGTAATTAAATCGGAATAATTAATTTGGGATTGTTTGGGAGTAATTGGTTCGGGGTGATTAAATTGGAATAATTAACTTGGGGTGATTAACGGAGTTAAATCGGGATAATTCGGGATAGTTTGGGAGAGTTAATTTGGGGTTGTTTGGGATAATTATTTTGGGGTAAGTGGGGTTGATTGGCTTGGAGTAATTTGGGGTAATTTTGATTAAATCAGGGTAATTTGTAATAATTGATTCGGGATAATTTGGGATAATTTGGGATGATTTGGGGTAATTCATGCTAATTAGTTTGGAATAATTTGGGATAATTTTGATTAAATCAGGATAATTTTTAATAATTAATTCGGGATAATTTCAGGTTAATTCGTGATAATTAGTTTGGGATAATTCGTGATAATTAGTTTGGAATAATTTGGGATAATTTTGATTAAATCAGGATAATTTTTAATAATTAATTTGGGATAATTTCGGATGATTTGGGATAATTCATAATAATTAGTTTGGGATAATTTGGGATAGCGACTTTGGGATAATTTGGGACAATTTTGGATTTAATCCAGGGTAATTTGGGTTAATAATTCGGGATAATTAATTTAGGATAAGTAATTCGGGTCAATTTGGAATAATTGGAATTAAACCGGGATGATTTGGGATAATTGGGGATAACTCACGATAATTAACTCGGGTTAATTTGGAATAATTAATTCAGGATAATTAATTCAGGATAATTCACTTTAGATCATTTGCTGGGGATAATTAACTGCGGGTAATTGATTGGGGGTGGTTAATTAATTAATTAACCCCTTCCCCCTTAGGCTCTCGGCCGCTCAGCGCTGAGGCCAAGGAGGAAAATCGGAGACCAGTGGCGGTGATCAGGGGTGAGACTGGGGGCACCTGGGAGGGACTGGGAGGGGCTGGGAGGGACTGGGAGGAGTGGGAATAAACTGGGAGGGACTGGGAATAAACTGGGAGGGACTGGGAATAAACTGGGAGGGACTGGGAGGGGCTGGGAATAAACTGGGAGGGACTGGGAATAAACTGGGAGGGGCTGGGAATAAACTGGGAGGGACTGGGAATAAACTGGGAGGGGCTGGGACGGACTGGGGGACTGGGGGAACTGGGAATAAACTGGGAGGGCTGGGGGAACTGGGAGGGACTGGGGAACTGGGAATAAACTGGGAGGGACTGGGAATAAACTGGGATGGACTGGGAATAAACTGGGAGGACTGGGGGAACTGGGAGGGACTGGGGGAACTGGGAGGGACTGGGATGGACTGGGAATAAACTGGGAGGGACTGGGAATAAACTGGTAGTGGTCCATACTGGTCTGTATTGGTCTGAACTGGTCCGTACCGGTCCGGTACTGAGTCCGTACTGGTCCGTACCGGTCCGTACTGGTCCATACCGGTCCGTACTGGTCTGTACCGGTCCGTACTGGTTTGTACCGGTCCGTACTGGTCCGTACTGGTCCGTACTGGTCTGTACCGGTCCGTACTGGTCCATACCGGTCCGTACTGGTCCGTACTGGTCCGCACCGGTCCGTACTGGTCTGTACTGGTCCGTACTGGTCCGTACTGGTCCCAGCCCACAGCGGCCCCGTTTACTCGCTGGCCTCGACCGAGCGGCTCCTGCTGAGCGGCAGCGACGGCGAGATCAGGGGCTGGAGCTGGGCCGAGCTGGGCAGGAAGGTGGGGCCTGAAATCATCCCAAAATCACCCCAAAATCACCCCAAAATCACCCCAAAAATATCACAGAATCACCCCAAAAATATCCCGAAAATATCCCTAAAATATCACAAAATTAACTCACAAAATCCCGAGATCAGGGGCTGGAGCTGGGCCGAGCTGGGCAGGAAGGTGAGACCTGAAATCATCCCAAAAATGTCCCAAAATCACCCCAAAACACCCCAAAATCACCCCCGAAAATATCCCACAAATATCCCTAAAATATCACAAAATTAACTCAAAATCCCGAGATCCGGGGCTGGAGCTGGGCCGAGCTGGGCAGGAAGGTGAGACCTGAAATATCCCAAAATGTCCCAAAATCACCCCAAAAATATCACAGAATCACCCCAAAAATGTCCCCAAAATATCCCGAAAATATCCCACAAATATCCCTAAAATATCACAAAATTAACTCACAAAATCCCGAGATCAGGGGCTGGAGCTGGGCCGAGCTGGCAGGAAGGTGGGGCCCAAAACACCCCAAAAATATCCCAAAATCACCCCAAAATTAACCCAAAATGTCCTGAAATATCCCCGAGTCACCCCAAAAACCTGCCCTAAAATAGCCCAAAATATCACAAAATTAACTCAAAAATCCCGAGATCAGGGGCTGGAGCTGGGCCGAGCTGGGCAGGAAGGTGAGACCTGAAACACCCCAAAATCACCCCAAAATCACCCTAAAAATATCCCAAAAATATCCCAAAACCTGCCCTAAAAGTATCCCTAAAATATCACAAAATTAACTCAAAAATCCCGAGATCAGGGCCTGGAGCTGGGCCGAGCTGGGCAGGAAGGTGGGCCTGAAATCATCCCAAAATTAACCCAAAATCACCCCAAAAATGTCCCAGAGTCACCCCAAAAATATCCCACAAATATCCCTAAAATATCACAAAATTAACTCACAAAATCCCGAGATCAGGGGCTGGAGCTGGGCCGAGCTGGGCAGGAAGGTGGGGCCTGAAATATCCCAAAAATATCCCAAAATCACCCCAAAATCACCCCAAAATCACCCGAAAATATCCCGAAAATATCCCAAAATATCCCAAAAACCTGCCCTAAAATAGCCCAAAATATCACAAAAAATCCCGAGATCAGGGGCTGGAGCTGGGCCGAGCTGGGCAGGAAGGTGAGACCTGAAATCATCTCAAAATCACCCCAAAAATGTCCCAAAATCACCCCAAAAATATCCCGAAAATATCCCACAAATATCCCTAAAATATCACAAAATTAACTCACAAAATCCCGAGATCAGGGGCTGGAGCTGGGCCGAGCTGGGCAGGAAGGTGGGGCCTGAAATATCCCAAAAATATCCCAAAATCACCCCAAAATCACCCCAAAATCACCCCGAAAATATCCCGAAAATATCCCAAAAATATCCCAAAAACCTGCCCTAAAATAGCCCAAAATATCACAAAAATCCCGAGATCAGGGGCTGGAGCTGGGCCGAGCTGGGCAGGAAGGTGGGGCCAAACACCCCAAAAATATCACAGAATCACCCCAAAAATATCCCAAAATATCCCACAAATATCCCGAAAATATCCCAAAAACCTGCCCTAAAATATCACAAAATATCACAAAAAAATTCCGAGATCAGGGGCTGGAGCTGGGCCGAGCTGGGCAGGAAGGTGGGGCCCAAAAATATCCCAAAAATATCCCAAAATCACCCCAAAAATATCCCAGAGTCACCCCAAAAATACCCCAAAAATATCCCAAAATCACCCCAAAAATATCCCAAAATCACCCCAAAAATATCCCAAAATCACCCCAAAATCACCCCAAAAATATCCCAAAATTAACCCAAAAATATCCCAAAAATGTCCCAAAATATCCCCAAAATATCCCAAAAATGTCCCCAAAATATCCCAAAAATCTCCCAAAATATCCCCAAAATATCCCAAAAATCTCCCCAAACTGCCCTCCCATCACCCACCAGCCCTCCTCCCTCCTCCCCAACCCCTCAAATTTCCCAAATCCCCCAGGGCTGCCGGAGCTCTGGACCCGCCCCCCCTGCAGGTAAAGCCCAAATTTGGGGGCACTGGGGGTTTGGGAGGATTTGGGGGTTTGGGAGGTTTGTAGGGATTTTTGGGAATTATTGGAGTTTTGGGAGGTTTTGGGGATTTTGGGGGGTTTTGGGGGATTATTGGAGTTTTGGGAGGTTTTGGGAATATTTTGGGGATTTTGGGGGTTTAGGAGGTTCTGGGGGATTTTGGGGGATTGTTGGGGAGATTATTGGAGTTTTGGGAGGTTTTGAGGAATATTTTGGGGATTTTGAGGGTTTAGGAGGTCTGGGGATTTTGGGATTGTTTGAGTTTCTGGGAGGTTTTGGGAATATTTTGGGGATTTTGGGGTTTAGGAGTTTTTGGGGATTTTGGGGTGATATTGGGGTTTTGGGAGGTTTTGGGAATATTTCGGGATTTTGAGGATTTGGGGGCTTAGGAGGTTTTGGGAGGTTTTGGGAGGTTTGGGAGATTTTGGGGGGATATTTGGGGATTGTTGAGTTTTGGGAATATTTGGGGATTTTGGGGTTTAGGGGTAATTTTGGGGGATTTTGGAGAGTTGTTGGGGTTTTGGGAGGTTTTGGAATATTTTGGGGATTTTGGGGATTTTGGGGGTTTAGGAGGTTTGAGGGATTTTGGGGATTTTGGGGTGATTATTGGGGTTTTGGGAGGTTTTGAGAATATTTGAGGGATTTCGGGAGGTTTTGAGCTTTTGGGGGTTTAGGGGTAATTTTGAGGATTTTGGGCGAGTTTTGGGTTAATTCCGAATTTTGGGGAGGGAAATTTTGGGCCTCGAACCCCAAAATCTGCCCCTCCCCACAAGGAGCAGCCTGGAGGTGCCGGAGATCAACGGGCTGGAGGTGAACCAGAGGGTGAGGCACCCAAAAACCCCAAAATCCGCCCAAAAATCCCCAAAACCTCCCCAAAATCCCCAGAACCTTCCCCCAAAAATCCCAAACTCCTCCAAATCTCGAAATCCCCCAAATTCCCCCAAACCACAAAATTCCCAAATCCCCTAACCCCTCACAGCCCCAGTCCCAGAAATGCCCAAATTTCCCCCAAAATTCCCCCAAATTCCCCAAATTTCCCCAAATTCCCCCTAAATTCCCCCAAATTCTCCCCAAAATTCCCAAATTCCCCCAAATTCCCCTAAATTCCCCAAAATTCCCCAAATCTCCCCCAAATTCCCCAAATTCCCCAAATTCCTCCATCCTAAATTCCCAAATTCCCCCAAATTCTTTCCAAATTCTCCCAGTTCCCCCAAAGTTCCTAAATTCCCCAAAATTCCCAAAATTCCCCCAAAATTCTCCAAAATTCCCCCAAATTCCCAATTCTAATTCCCTAAAATTCCCCAGGTTCCCCCAAAATTCTCCAGTTCCAAATTCTAAATTCTCCAAATTCCTCTAGGTTCCCCAAATTTCACAGGTTCCCCAAATTCCCCAAATTCTCCCGAGTTCCCCCAAATTCTCCCAAATTCTAAATTCTCTAAATTCCCCCAAATTCCCCAAAATTCTAAGTCCCCCAAATTCTAAATTCCCTAAATTCCCCAAATTCCCCAAATTCTTCAAATCCCCAGATTCCTCCAAATTCCCCTCCCAAATTCCCCCAAATTCCCCAAAATTCCTCCCAAATTCCCCAAATCCCCTAAATTCTCCCCAAATTCTCTCCCCAAATTCCCAAATTCCCCAAAATTCCCCCAAATTCCCCAAATTCCCCAAAATTCCCCCAAATTCTCCATTCCAAATTCCCCAAATTCTAAATTTCCCTCAAATTCCCAAAATTCACCCCAAATTCCCCAAATTCCTCAAATTCCCAAATTCCCCAAATTCCCCAAATTCCCCCAAATTCCCCAAATCTCCCCAAATTCCCCAAATTCCCCAAAGTTCCCCCAAATTCTCAGATTCCCCCAAATTTCCCCTCAAAATTTCCCCAATATTCCCTCAAAATTCCCCCAAAATTACTCCAAATTCCCCAAAATTCCTCAAATTTCCCTTCTAAATTCCCCAAATTCCCCAAATTCCCCAAAATTCCAGGATCACTGGGTGGCTCTGGCCGGGCGACGGCGCCGTGAGAGTTCTGGACCTGGAGGCGGCACCTTCACCGTGAGAATTTGGGAATTTTGGGGGTTTTGGGGAATTTGAGGGTCTAGGTGGGTTTGGGAGGAATTTGGGGAAATTTTGGGGAGAATTTGGGAGATTTTGGGGAAATTTGGGTGGATTTGGGGGCAGGAACTGGACCTGGAGAGCGGCACCTTCACCGTGAGAATTTGGGAATTTGGGAATTTTGAAGAGTGAGCTCTGAGGGTTTTGGGGAAATTTTGGGGTGAATTTTGGGAGATTTTGGGGAAATTTGGGTGGGTTTTGGGGGCAGGGGCTGGACCTGGAGAGCGGTGCCTTCACCGTGAGATTTGGGGAATTTTGGGAGGTTTTGGGGGTTTGGGGAAGGAATTTGGGGAATTTTTGAGGAGAATTTGGCAGATTTTAGGGAAATTTGGGGAGGTTTTGGTCGTTTTTGTGTCGATTTTGTTGGTTTTTGGGTTATTTCAGGGCGATTTTGGTTGGTTCTGTGTTAATTTTTTTGGTTTTTGGGGTATTTTGTTCGTTTTTGGGGCCATTTTGGGGTGATTTTGGGGCGATTTTGGTTGATTTTGGCCGTTTTTGGGTTTGGTTTTTTTTTGCATTTTGGGCTGTTTCAGGATTTTATTCATTTTGGGTTATTTTGTGTCGATTCTGTTCATTTTTTGGGCTATTTCAGCCGGGTTTTTTGTTTTTGCTCACTTCTGGGTCATTTTTGGGTGATTTTGGGCGATTTTGGGGTGATTTTGAGGCGATTTTGGCCGTTTTGGGTTGGTTATTTTTGCTTTTGGGCTATTTCAGGATTTTATTCATTTTGGGTTATTTTGTGTCGATTTTGTTCATTTTTGGGCTATTTCAGCGGGGTTTTTTGTTTTTGCTCACTTCTGGGTCATTTTTGGGCGATTTTGGGTCGATTTTGGGGTGATTTTGGTTAATTTTGGCCGTTTTTGGGTTTGTTTTTTTTTGCTTTTTGGGCTATTTCAGGATTTTATTCGTTTTTGGGGTTACTTTGTGTCGATTTTGTTCATTTTTGGGCTGTTTCAGCCGGGTTTTTTTTGGTTTTGCTCACTTCTGGGTCGTTTCTGGGTGATTTTGGGACCATTTTGGGGCGATTTTCGTTGATTTTGGCCGTTTTTGGGTTGGTTTTTTTGCTTCTTGGGCTATTTCAGGTTTTTGTTCGTTTTGTGTCGATTCTGTTCATTTTTTGGGCTATTTCAGCCGGGTTTTTTTTTGTTTTGCTCACTTCCGGGTCATTTTTGGCTGATTTTGGGATGTTTTGGCCGATTTTGGGGCTCATTTTCCAGCACGAGCTGCGGGGGGCACCAGGACCTCGTGCACGTGGTGGCGCTGAGGGAGCAGCTGCCCCAGGTGCTGTCGGGGGGGGAGGACGGGACCGTGCGGCTCTGGGGTGAGGAAATACCCAAAAAACATCCAAAATTTACCCAAAATTTACCCAAAAACCCACCCTGAATCCACCTTGAATCCCCTGTGTGCGTCTGGGGTGAGGAAATACCCAAAAACAGCCAAAATTTACCCAAAATCCCACCCTGAATCCACCCAAAATTGTCCGAAAATGTCCCCAGATCCCCCCAAACGTCCCAAATTATCCTGAAATTCCCCCAAATTATCCCAAATTATCCCCAAATTATCCCAAATTATCCCAAATTATCCCCAAATTATCCCCAAATTATCCCCAAATTATCTCAAATTATCTCAAATTGTCCCAAATTATCCCCAAATTATCCCCAAATTATCCCAAATTACCCCCAAATTATCCCCAAATTATCTCAAATTATCCCAAATTGTCCCCAAATTGTCCCCAATCGTCCCAAATTATCCCAAAATGTCCCCAAATTGTCCCAGACTGCCTCAGGTGATCCCAAAATTCCCCGAATTTTCCCAAATCCCGAATTCCCCCAGATCTCCGGACGGGCTCGCAGGTGCAGCTGATCGAGGTGCACAAGTACCAGGTGTGGACTGGGAGGGACTGGGAAGGACTGGGAGGGACTGGGAGGGACTGGGAGGGACTGGGAGGGGCTCATACTGGTTTATACTGGTCCGTACTGGTCCATACTGGTTTGTACTGGTTCATACTGGTACGGACTGGATACCAGGTGTGAACTGGGAGGCACTGGGAGCCACTGGGAGGGACTGGGAGGGACTGGGAGGCACTGGGAGGGACTGGGAGGAACTGGGAGAGACTGGGAGGGGCTCATACTGGTTTATACTGGTCTGTACTGGTTTGTGCTGGTTCATACCGGTCCATACTGGTTTATACTGGTCCATACTGGTACGGACTGGATACCAGGTGGGGACTGGGAGGGGCTGGGATGGGCTCATACTGGTCCATACTGGTACAGACTGGTTTGTACTGGTTCGTACTGGTTCATACCTGTCCATACTGGTTTATACTGGTCCATACTGGTACAGACTGGTTTATACTGGTCCGTACTCATTCATGCTGGTTTGTACTGGATCATACCAGTCCATACTGGTTTATACTGGTCCATACTGGTACAGACTGGTTTATACTGGTCCGTACTCATTCATGCTGGTTTGTACTGGATCATACCAGTCCATACTGGTTTATACTGGTCCATACTGGTACAGACTGGTTTATACTGGTCCGTACTCGTTCGTACTGGTTTGTACTGGATCATACCAGTCCATACTGGTTTATACTGGCCCGTACTGGTTCATACTGGTACAGACTGGTTTGTACTGGTCCGTACTGGTTCATACCGGTCCATACTGCTCCATACTGGTCCGTACTGGTTTATACCGGTCCATACTGGTCTGTACCGGTTCGTACCGGTTTATACTGATCCGTACTGGTCCGTACTGGTCAGTACCGGTCCGTACTGGTCCATACTGGTCCGTACTGGTTTCAGGAGTGCAGCCGCCCCCAGCTGGGCAAGTGGATTCGCTGTTTGGCCACCGAGAGCGACTGGATGGTGAGGCGGGGCGGGGCCAAAGGGGAGGGGCCAGAACAGGGGCGGGGCCAGAACGGGGGCAGGGCCAGAACGTGGGCGGGGCCAAGTGGGGGCGGGGGTAGAGGGGTTGGGCGGGGCCAGAACGGGGCGGGGTCGAAATGGGGCGGGGCCAGAACGGGCGGGGCCAAAACAGGGGCAGGGTCAAAGGGAAGGGGTGGGGCTGCCCGAATGGGGGCGTGGCTAAGGGCAGAGGGAGGGGCTGGGGTGGGCGGGGTTTGGCTGCCAGGAGGGCGTGGCCGTGACCCGCGTGACCCCAGGTGTGCGGGGCGGCCCGCCCTCACGCTCTGGCACCTGCGCTCGGCCACGCCCACCACGGTGTTCCCGCCGGCCCGCCCCAGCACCACGCCCTGTTCCACCAGGACCTGGTGAGTGCCCCAGTACGGACCAGTGCTGACCAGTACAGACCAGTACAGACCAGTGCTGACCAGTACAGACCAGTGCTGACCAGTACTGCGCTGGCCTGACCAGCGCCTGCGCTCCTTCCCAGTTTGGGACTGGGACGGACTGGGGATGGCGCCAGTTCCCTCCCAGTCCCCTCCCAGTGCTCCCAGTTCCCTCCCCAGTCCCTCCCAGTGCTCCCAGTTCCCTCTCAATTCCCTCCCCAGTCCCTCCCAGTGCTCCCAGTTCCTCTCAATTCCCTCCCAGTCCCCTCCCAGTGCTCCCAGTTCCCTCCCCAGTCGCTCCCAGTGCTCCCAGTTCACCCAGTTCCCCAGGTGCTCTCGGGCGGGTCGGCCCCGCCCTTCACCTGCTGCAGCTCAGCGGGGGCGTGCGGGAGGGTCGGTGTCGCCCCGGCGCTGAGGAGCCTCTGCCTGCACCGCGCTCACCTGAGCACCAGGTGAGGCCAAAATCCATCCCAAAATATCCCAAAATATCCCAAAATATCCCAAAAATATCCCAAACCCACCCACACTGCCTCTGCCTGCACCCGCGCTCACCTGAGCACCAGGTGAGGCCAAAAAAACCCCAAAATACATCCCAAAATATCCCAAAAATGTCCTAAAATATCCCAAAATATCCCAAACCCACCCAAAGTGCCTCTGCCTGCACCCATGGTCACCTGAGCACCAGGTGAGGCAAAAAACCCAAAATCCATCCCAAAATCCATCCCAAAATATCCCAAAACACGCCCAAAAAATATCCCAAAAATATCTGAAAGTGTACTGGGAATGTATCCCAAAAATATCCCAAACCCACCCAAACTGCCTCTGCCTGCACCCGCGCTCACCTGAGCACCAGGTGAGGCCAAAATCCATCCCAAAATCCCAAAATATCCCAAAATATCCCAAATCTGAACCAAAATCTGTCCCAAAAAATCCCGCCCCAAAAAGTCCCGAAACAATTCCCAAAATCTCTGCAGGGACAGGGGAGAAACTTCCGGTGGATTTTGGGGGATTTTGGGGCAGATTTTTGGGATTTTTTGGGGGTTTTTTGGGGCAGGAATTTTGGGGTGAGTTCCTTGGATTTTGGGGTTTTCCAAGTGGATTTTTGGGGGGTTTGGGGTAAATTTTGGGGGTTTCTGAGCCAGAGAATGGGCGTGGCCTTGTGGGTGTGGTTTAAATGGGTGGGGTTTTGATGGGTGGAGCTTAGATGGGCGTGGATTGTGGGCGTGGCCAATGGGTTGGTGTTTAAGGGGCGGGGTTTTAGATGGGTGTGGTTTTTAAATGGGCGGAGCTTAAATGGGTGTGGTTTAGCTAAGTGTGGATGGAATGGGCGGGGTTTAGATGGGCGTGGTTTTATGGGCGTGGTCAGTGGGTTGGGTTTTAATGGGCGGGGTTTAGATGGGCGTGGTTTTAGATAGGCGTGGATTGAATGGGTGGGGCTTAGATGGGTGTGGTTTTGAATGGGCGGGGTTTAGATGGGTGCGGCTTCGTGGGCATGGCCAATGGATTGGGGATTGACCGGTGTGGCTTTAAATGGGCGGGGTTTTGGGTGGGTGTGGTTTTTAAAATGGGTGGGGTTTTAAATGGGTGTGGTTTCAAATAGGTGCGGATTGGATGGGCGGGGTTTAGATGGGTGTGGTTTTGTGGGCGTGGCCAGTGGGTTGGGTTTTAATGGGCGCTGTTTCAATGGGT
>JAKWBO010000736.1:0-29126 GCA_034336685.1 Luscinia luscinia | reverse complement strand
GGGGGTCCCAGTTTATCCAGTTGGGCCCCCCAGTCCACTTCCAGTTCACCCAGTTGGATCCCAGCACTCCCAGTTCCACTCTGACACATCCCAGCTGGATCCCAGTCCCTCCGAGTCCCCCAGACTGGTCACCAGTTAAACTCCAGCATCCCCCAGTTTCCCCCAGTCCTCCCCCCAACCCCATTCCACAGCCCTGAGCGGGGGCCCAGCTCCTCCCCAAATCCCTTTCCAGTCCCCCCAAATCCCTTCCAGTCCCCCCCAAATCCCCCTTTCCACCCCAAATCCCTTTCCAGTCCCCCCAAATCCCTTCCAATCCCCCCAAATCCCCTTTCCACCCCAAATCCCTTTCCAGTCCCCCCAAATCCCTTTCCAGACCCCCCAAATCCCTTTCCAGCCCCCAAATCCCTTTCCAGCCCCCCAAATCCCTTTCCAGTCCCCCCAAATCTCTTCCAGTTCCCCAAATCCCATTCCAGTCCCCCAAATCTCTTTCCAGTTCCCCCAAATCCCATTCCAGTCCCCCCAAATCCCATTCCAGCCCCCCAAATCCCTTTCCAGTCCCCCAAATCCCTTTCCAGCCCCCCAAATCCCATTCCAGTCCCCCCAAATCCCATTCCAGCCCCCCCAAATCCCCTTTCCACCCCAAAGCCCCCAGCCCCCCAAATCCCATTCCAGTCTCCCAAATCTCTTCCAGTCCCCCCAAATCCCCTTTCCACCCCAAATCCCCCCAGTCCCCCAAATCCCATTCCAGTCCCCCAAATCCCTTTCCAGTCCCCCAAATCCCATTCCAGTCCCCCCAAATCCCTTTCCAGTCCCCCCAAATCCCATTCCAGTCCCCCCAAATCCCTTTCCAGTCCCCCCAAATCCCTTTCCAGCCCCCCAGCTGGATCCCAGCTCATCCCACATCCCCTCCCGTCCCTTCCCAGTGCCTCACAATCAGACCACAGCATTTCCCAGTCCCATTCCAGCCACCCAGTCCCTCCCGCTTCCCTCTCTCCCATTCCAGTCCCTCCCAGTTCCTCCCAGTCCCTTCCATTCCTCACTTAGCCCTCCCCAGTCGCCCCATTCCCCGCCATCCCAATCCTCCCAGTCCCCCCAGCTGGATCCCCAGCTCCCTCTCCATCCCCTCCCCAGTCCCTCCCAGTTCCCCAGTCCCATCCCAGCTCCCCTCCATCCCCTCCCAGTACCCCCCAATCCCTCCCAGTCCCCCAGCTGGATCCCCAGCTCCTCTCCATCCCCTCCCAGTCCCCCAATCCTCCCAGTTCCCCAGTCCCATCCCAACCCCCTGCGACGACACCCCGGCATCTCCTATTCCTCCCCCAGTCCCTCCCAGTCCCCCCAGTTAAACCCCGGCCCCCCAGCTGGGTCCCATCTCCCCCACCCCCTCCCAGCCCTCCCAGTGCCCCCAGTCCCTCCCAGTGCCCCCAGTCCGGCCCCGCCGCCCCCCCCCGCCCTGCAGCACCCGCTGCCGCTCGCAGAATACTAATAGGGCAGGCGGGCGGTGCGGCGGGGCCGCCTGTCCGTCTGTCGGTCTGTCTGTCCCCGTGTCCCGCCGTCCCGGTGTCCCCCTGCCCCTGCCCCCCCCGGGGGTATCGGGGTGTCCCAGCCCGCGGGGAGAGGGAGGAGGGGGCTTGGGTTGCTGGGGCTGTTTTTGGGGTCTCGGGTTTTGTTGGGGTGTTGTTTGGGTGATCAAGGGTTTTAGGGGTGCTGGGAGGTGCTGGGAATGTCACCAAGTGTTGGGGGTTTGGGGGTGTATCGGTGTCAGGTGCGGGGGTCAGGCAGGTTTTGGGGTGCTGAGGGGCTCTGTGGATGGTTGGGGGCTTGGGTGGCGTTTGGGGGGGGTTGGGGTGCCAGGGAGCCGTGGGGGAGCCTTGAATTCTCCGGGGTTTATTGGGGTGTTGGGGGATATCCGGGAGGTTTGGGGGTGTCGGAGCATTCGGGGAGGGGTCCCAGGGGATATCGGGGTGCCAGGGGGTGTCCCCAGGGGTCCAGGGGATGTCCCCAAGGGCTGTTGGCCGGTCCCAGGGGGGCTGTTGGGGGCTCCTGAGGGGGTCTCGGGGTGTCGGGGGCGGTGTTGGGGTTCCCCAGGGGTGTCCTGGGGGTGTGCGGGGGGTCTGTGAGCTCCGGGGGGTTGTTGGGGGTCCTGGGGGGCCCGGGGGGTGTTGAGGCTCAGTCAGGTTGTTGGGGGGGCTGTGGGGGATTGTCACAGTGTCACAGCGTTGAGGGGGGTCCTGGGGGGCTATGGGGGTCTCGAGGGAAGAGTGGGGGGTCTGTCGGTACCGGGTGGTCCCGGGGGGGTCTCTGGGGGGTCCATCAGGGTTTCAGGGTGGCGAGGGGGGTCCCGAGAGGGGGGCTGTGGGGAGGGGTCCGCGGCCGGCGCTCGCCGCTCACCTCTCACAGTCCCCGCCGCATCCCCGCCGCCGCCGCCGCCGCCGGTCACTGGGACACACCGGCTCGGCCCCGCCCCCTGCGGTACCGGCTCCGCCCTCCCGGTACCGGCCCCGCCCTCTCGGTACCGGCTCCGCCCCTCGGTACCGATCCCACCCTCCCGGTACCGGCTCCGCCCCTCCCGGTACCGGCTCCGCCCTCCCGGTACCGGCCCCGCCCCTGCGGTACCGGCTCCGCCCTCCCGGTACCGGCCCCGCCCCTCTCGGTACCGGCTCCGCCCCTCGGTACCGATCCCACCCCTCCCGGTACCGCCTCCGCCCTCCCGGTACCGGCCCTGCCTCTCACGGTACCGGCTCCGCCCCTCGGTACCGATCCCACCCCTCCCGGTACCGCCTCCGCCCTCCCGGTACCGGCCCCGCCCTCTCGGTACCGGCTCCGCCCCTCGGTACCGATCCCACCTCCCGGTACCGGCCCCGCCCCTCTCGGTACCGGCTCCGCCCCTCGGTACCGATCCCACCCCTCCCGGTACCGGCTCCGCCCCTCACGGTGCCGGCTCCGCCCTCTCGGTACCGGCTCCTCCCTCTTAGTACCGGCTCCGCCCCTCCCGGCACCGGTCCCGCCCCTCCCAGTACCGGATCCGCCCCTCGGTACCGGACTCACCCCTCACGGTACCGGCCCCATCCCCTCCCGGTACCGGCTCCGCCCCTCTCGGTACCGTGGCAGCAGGGCAGGGACACTTGAGGGGATGGGAACGGGGACAGGCGGCTGCCTCAGGCCAGGTGGCAGCTGGGGACAGGGCCAGGGCCAGCTGAGGGGACTGGGACAGGCACAGTTGGTGGCACAGGTACAGGCGGCGGGACAGGGCCAGGTGGCGGCTCGGGGACAGGGCCAGGGACAGCTGAGGGACTGGGACAGGCACAGTTGGTGGCACAGTTGGTGGCACAGGTACAGGCGGCGGGACAGGGCCAGGTGGCGGCTCGGGGACAGATGGGAGGACACGCGCCGCTGCCCCCGCGGCCATGCGCTAACCAACCCCGTTAATCACCTGTCCAGCAGCTGGTTCCAGTCCAGGGCCACGCTTGGGTGACTGTGACAGCAGCACGGCGGCAAAAAGGGACACTCACCTTGGGGACAGGAGCTCGGCCGGGTGGGAGATCCCCAGCGGTGAGGGAAATGAGGACCCTCCGCCATGACGGGATCCTCAGGGCTGAGGGGGACCAAGATGGCGCCCTCAGCGTGAGGGGAGAGGAACGAGGAAGGTGTCCATGGCCAGACCCCCGAGCCAGGGGCTCACCCACCACTAGAGAGCACATATTCAAGCCCAGGGGAATTCTAAGGGCGGTTTTGCGGGGTTCTGAGGGCGGTTTTGGGGGTTCTGAGGGAGGTTTGGGGATTCTGAGGGAGGTTTTGGGGGTCCCCAGGGGTCTCTCCCGCCTCCACCCCCTCAGCGCTTTCCCGCCCTTTTCCTGCCCGCACGGCCGCTAGGGGGCGGACGCTCACGGCGCATGCGCTCCGCTCCCATTTCCCTCGTGCCAGCGCCTGATTGGCCGCGCCCTCAGCGAGGCTCCGCCCCTTGGGTCGGGCGGGAGGGGGGCGTGGCCTATGTGGAGGGGGCGTGGCCACTGGGCGCCCTATAGAGACCCATAGACCCCTATAGAGACCCATAGAAACCTATAGAGACCCGTAGAAACCTATAGAGACCCAAAAAGACCCATAGAAACCTATAGAGACCCACAGAGACCCATAGAGACCTACAGAGACCCATCGAAACCTATAGAGACCACAGAGACCCAAAAGACCCATAGAAACCTATAGAGACCCACAGAGACCCAAAGAGACCTATAGAGACCTACAGAGACCCATAGAAACCTATAGAGACCCATAGAGACCTACAGAGACCCATAGAAACCTATAGAGACCTATAGCGCCCTATAGAGACCCATAAGGACCTACAGAGACCTATGGCACCCTATAGAAGCCCATAGTGCTCTATAGAGACCTACAGCACCTTATAGAGACCAATAGCGCCTTACAGCACTCTATAGAGATCTATAGAGACCTATGGCACCCTATAGAGACCTATGGCACCCTATTGAGAACTACAGAACCCTAAAGAGACCTATAGAGACCTATAGCACCCTATAGAGGCCCAGAGTGCCCTATAGAGACCTACAGCACCCTATAGAGGCCATAACAACCGCCACAGTGCCCCATAGAGACCCCAGTGACCCCCATATTACCCTATGGCCCCAATAGAGACCCCCACAGTGTCCTATAGAGACCCCCTGTGACCCCGATATTATCCTATGGATCCTATAGAGACCCCCCCCATCCCCCACAATGCCCCAGGGCGATCCCTGACTCCCTGGTGATGACGTCATTAGCCACACGGATGATGTCATTGGTCATGTTGACACCCGCAGTGATGTCATGGCTCATGCCCATCCTGCCAGTGACATCACTGATGATGTCATCTGTCATGCTCCACCTTGCTGATGATGTCATTGGACACACCCACCCTGACAATTATGTCACTGACATCACTGGACACACCCATCTCATTGATGACATCATAGATCATGCAGACATTGTTGATGATGTCACTGAGCATGCTAGTGACGTCACTGGCCACTGCTGATGATGTCACTGGCCACACCCATCTTATTGATTAAATCATTGATGCTTCCAGCGCCGTCATTGGCTGAGTTGCTGATGACGTCATCACCCATGACAACAGCACTGAAGACGTCATTGGCCATGCTGGTGATGTCACTAGCCACATTGACGATGTCACTGGCCACGTTGATGCCATCAATGATGTCACTGGAGGGTCCTTGGTTGGGCGGGGGTCTTGTCCATGTGTCCAGTGCCCAGTGTCCGTGTGTCCAGTGTCTGTGTGTCCATTGCCCGGTGTCCGTGCCCGGTGTCCGTGTGTCCAGTGTCCGTGTGTACCGGCTCAGTCCCGTGTCCGTGTGTCCACTGTCCGTGTGTCCGTTGCCCGGTGTCCGTGTGCCCGGTGTCCGTGTGTCCAGTGTCTGTGTGTACCGGCTCAGTCCCGTGTCCATGTGTCCGTGTGTCCGCTGTCCGTGTGTCCGTGTGTCAGTCCTGCGCCTGCAGCCACAGGTACCTGGCCCTGCTGACCAGCGCCAGTGTCTGTGTGTCCATTGCCTGGTGTCCGTGTGTCCATTGCCCAGTGTCCGTGTGTCCGTGTGTCCATTGTCCGTGTCCGTGAGTCTGTGTGTCCATTGCCCGGTGTCCGTGTGTCCGTGTGCCCGGTGTCCGTGTGTCCGTGTGTCCATTGCCCAGTGTCCGTGTGTCCGGTGTCCATGTGTCAGTCCCAGCGCCCGCTGAGCAGCGCCAGTGTCCGTGTGTCCATTGCCCGGTGTCCGTGGTGTCCATGTGTCCCGGCTCAGTCCCGTGTCCGTGTGTCCGTGTGTCCGGTGTCCGTGTGTCAGTCCCGCGCCCGCAGCCACAGGTAGCCGGCCCCGCTGAGCAGCGCCAGTGTCCGTGTGTCCATTGCCCGGTGTCCGTGTGTCCATGTGTCCCGGCTCAGTCCCGTGTCCGTGTGTCCAGCTCAGTCCGGTGTCCGTGTGTCCGTGTGTCCGTGTGTCCGTGTGTCCGTGTGTCCAGCTCAGTCCCGCGCCCGCAGCCACAGGTAGCCGCCCCGCTGAGCAGCGCCAGTGTCCGTGGTGTCCATTGCCCAGTGTCCGTGTGTCAATTGCCCAGTGTCCGTGGTGTCCATGTGTCCCGGCTCAGTCCGGTGTCCGTGTGTCCGTGTGTCCGGTGTCCGTGTGTCAGTCCGCGCCCGCAGCTACAGGTAGCCGCCCCGCTGAGCAGCGCCAGTGTCCGTGTCCGTGTGTCCGTGTGTCCATTGCCCGGTGTCCGTGTGTCCATGTGTCTGGTGTCCGTGTGTCCGTGTGTCCGGTGTCCGTGTGTCCTTGTGTCCCGGCTCAGTCCCGTGTCCGTGTGTCCAGCTCAGTCCGGTGTCCGTGTGTCCGTGTGTCAGTCCCGCGCCCGCAGCCACAGGTAGCCGCCCCGCTGAGCAGCGCCAGGGCCCCGCCCAGCCCGGCCAGCACTGGGCAGTGCCTGGGGCCGCCCCGCTGACCGGGACAGCTCCGGCCACGAACAGCCCCGCCCCAGCAGCGCCGCCAGCCCTGCGGGACAGCGACACTCAGGGGATGGGGACAGGGGACAGGGACAGGCAGGGATGGGGACACTCAGGGACAGCGACAGTCAGGGGATGGGGACACTCAGGGGACAGGCAGGGGATGGGGACACTCAGGGACAGCGACAGTCAGGCGATGGGGACACTCAGGGGACAGGGGACAGGCAGGGCGGACATGGGGACACGGGACATGGGGACAACACAGGGACACTCAGGGGACATGGGGACACTCAGGGGGACATGGGGGGGACACTCAAGGGGACACGGGGACAATCAGGGGACAGGGACAGTCAGGGGATGGGGACACTCAGGGGACAGGGGACAGTCAGGGGGACATGGGGACATGGGACACTCAGGGGACATGCAGGGACACTCAGGGGACATGGGGACAACACAGGGACACTCAGGGACATGGCGACAATCAGGGGACGGGGGACACTCAGGGGACGCTCAGGATATGGGGACACTCAAGGGGACAGGAGACACTCAGGGGACATGGGGACACTCAGGGGTGACAGGGGACACTCAGGGGACATGGGGACACTCAGGGGACATGGGGACAACACAGGGACACTCAGGATATGGGGACATTCAGGGGGACAGGGACACTCAGGGGGGACACTCAGGGGGACATGGGGGACACTCCGGAGGACATGGGGACAATCAGGGGACATGGGACACTCAGGGGTGACAGGGGACACTGATGGGACATGGGGGACACTCGGGGGACACTCAGGGGACATGGGGACAATCAAGGGACATGTAGGGGACACTCAGGACATCGGGAGACCCCGGGAATGGAGGGAGGGGATTTCCAGGGGTGCAGGGGTGTCCCAGGAGACTTTGGGGGTCCCAGAGGAGTTTGGGGGGTTCCCTGGGGTTCCCCATTTTTGGGGGGGTCCGAGAGGTTTGGATGGGATCCCAGGAGGTTTTTGGGGGGTTCCCAGGGTTTTGGGGGTTCCCAGGGTTTCAGGGGTGCTCAGTTAGGGGTTCCCAGAGGTTTTGGGGTGCCCGGTTTGGAATTCCCAGGGGGTTTTTGGGGGTTCCCAGGAGATTTTGGGGTGTCCCAGGGTTTTGGGGGTGCCCAGTTTAGGGTTCCCAGGAGGTTTTTGGGAGTTCTCAGGTGTTTTGGGGGTTCCCAGGAGGTTTCTGGAGTGTCCCAGGTTTTGGGGTGCCCGGTTTGGGGTTCCCAGGGTTTTTGGAGGTTCCCAGAGGTTTTTAGGATTTCCCAGAAGGTTTTGGGGGTTCTCAGGAGGTTTTTGGGGGTTCCCAGGGTTTCGGGTGAGGGTTTCAGGGTCCTCAGAGATTTTGGGATTTCCCAGGGGGTTTTGGGGGTTCCCAGGAGGTTTTGGGATTTCCAGGAGGTTTTCAGGGTGTCCCAGGAGGTTTTTGGGGGTTCCCAGGAGGTTTTTGAAGGTTCCCAGGAGGTTTTGGGATTTCCCAGGAGGTTTTTGGGAGTTCTCAGGGGTTTTTGGGAGTTCTCAGGGGGTTTTGGGGTTCCCAGGGTTTCGGGGGTGCCGGTTTCCAGGATCCCCAGAGATTTTGGGATTTCCCAGGGGGTTTTGGGGGTGTCCCAGGAGGGTTTTGGAGGTTCCCAGGAGGTTTTGGAGGTTCCCAGAAGGTTTTGGAGGTTCCCAGAAGGTTTTTGGGGGTTCCCAGGAGGTTTTCAGGGTGTCCCAGGAGGTTTTGGGGTGTCCCAGGAGGTTTTGGGGGTTCCCAGGGTTTCGGGGTGCGGGTTTCAGGGTCCCCAGAGATTTTGGGATTTCCCAGGTGTTTTTGGGGTTCCCAGGAGGGTTTTGGGGGGATTCCCAGGAGGTTTTTGGAGGTTCCCAGAAGGTTTTAGGGGTTCCCAGGAAGTTTTTGAAGGTTCCCAGGAGGTTCTTGGGGATCCCAGAAGGTTTTGGGGGTTCCCAGGGTTTCGGGGTGAGGGTTTCAGGGTCCTCAGAGATTTTGGGATTTCCCAGGGGGTTTTTGGGGGTTCCCAGGAGGTTTTCGGGGTGTCCCAGGAGGTTTTTGGAGGTTCCCAGGAGGTTTTTGAAGGTTCCCAGGAGGTTTTAGGGGTTCCCAGGGTTTCGAGTGCGGGTTTCAGGGTCCCCAGAGATTTGGGGATTTCCCAGGTGTTTTTGGGGTTCCCAGGAGGGTTTTGGGGGGGGATTCCCAGGAGGTTTCTGGGGGTTCCCAGGAGGTTTTGGGGGTTCTCAGGTTTTGGGGTGCCCGGTTTAGGGTTCCCAGGAGGTTTTAGGATTTCCCAGGAGGTTTTCGGGGGTTCCCAGGAGGTTTTGGGATTTCCCAGGAGGTTTTCGGGGGTTCCCAGGAGGTTTTTAGGGGTTCCCAGGATGTTTTTGGGGTTTCCCAGGAGGTTTTGGGATTTCCCAGAAGGTTTTCGGGGTGTCCCAGGAGATTTTCGGGGTGTCCCGGTTTCAGGGTGACTGACCCGCCAGCAGCTGGGCGGCGGCCGCGGGCAGGAAGCGGCGCCCGCCGCGGCCCGAGCAGCTGGCCCAGGAAGAGCAGGAGGCCGAGGGCCGAGAGCAGCAGCGCGGAGACGGCGAGCCTGCACCCCCTGAGCAGGGCTGGGGGAGAGCACCCCAAAAATGAGCGTGGACCCCCCAAAACTGAGCACAGCACCCCAAAAATGAGCATGGACCCCCAAAAACTGACCAGGGACCCCAAAAACTGAGCATAGACCCCCCAAAATGAGCACAGCACCCCAAAAATGAGCATGGACCCCCTGAGCAAGGCTGGGGAGAGCACCCCAAAAATGAGCATGGACCCCCAAAACTGAGCATGGACCCCCCAAAAACTGAGCACAGCACCCCAAAAATGAGCATGGACCCCCTGAGCAGGGCTGGGGAGAGAGAGCACCCCAAAATGAGCATGGACCCCCAAAAACTGAGCACAGCACCCCAAAAATGAGCATGGACCCCCCTGAGCAGGGCTGGGGAGAGCACCCCAAAAATGAGCATGGACCCCCAAAAATGAACATGGACCCCAAAAATGAACATGGACCCCCCAAAAATGAGCATGGACCCCAAAAATGAGCATGGACCCCCCTGAGCAGGGCTGGGGGAGAGAGCACCCAAAAATGAGCGTGGACCCCCAAAAACTGAGCACAGCACCCCAAAAATGAGCATGGACGCCCCTGAGCAGGGCTGGGGAGAGAGCACCCCAAAAATGAGCCTGGACCCCCAAAAATGAGCATGGACCCCCCTGAGCAGGGCTGGGGAGAGAGAGCACCCAAAAATGAGCATGGACCCCCAAAATGAGCATAGACCTCCCAAAAACTGAGCACAGCACCCCAAAAATGAGTATGGACCCCCAAAAACTGACCAGAGACCCCAAAAATGAGCATGGACCCCAAAAATGAGCATGGACCCCCAAAAACTGAGCACAGCACCCCAAAAACTGAGCATGGACCCCAAAACTGACCACAGCACCTCAAAATCTCCCAGAACCTCCCTGCACCCTGCCCAGAATCCTCAGAACCCCTCAGGACCCTCCAGCACCCCCAAACCCCCCAGGACCCCCAAAACCCCTCAGGACCCCCAGGATCCCCGTGGGACACCCCAAAACCCCCAGGAACCCCCAGAACCCCCAGAATCCCCAAGGACCCCCATTTCCCCTAGGACCCCCCAGAATCCCCATTTCCCCAGGACCCCCCATTTCCCCTGGGACCCCCAGAACCCCCTAAAACCCCCCAGGACCCCCATTTCCCCCAGGACCCCCATTTCCCCTCAGGACCCCCCAGAATCCCCCCATTTCCCCCAGCACCCCCATTTCCCCAGGACCCCCATTTCCCCCAGAACCCCCCAGGACCCCCATTTCCCCCAGGACCCCCAGGATCCCCCATTTCCCCCCAGGACCCCCATTTCCCCCATTTCCCCAGGACCCCCATTTCCCCCAGGACCCCCAGAATCCCCCATTTCCCCCATTTCCCCCAGGACCCCCACTCACGGCTGAGCCCGAGGCTGTTGCACTCCCAGCCCCGGGTGTGGTTTCGGGGGCGCAGTCGTACCAGAGGTTCAGTCCCTGCCCGTCCGGCAGCACCCACCAGCCCTGGGACCCCAAAAATCCACCTGAGACCCCCAAATATCCCCAAAATACCCACTGGGACCCCAAAATATCCATTGGGACGCTAAATTATCTCCAAAATATCCACTGGGACCCCAAAAATATCCCCAAAATCCACTGGGACCCCAAAAATCCACTGGGACCCCCAAAATATCCACTGGGACCCCAAAATATGCACTGGGACCCCAAAATATCCACTGGGACTCCCAAAATATCCTCAAATATCCCCAAAATATCCACTGGGATCCCCAAAATATCCCCAAATATCCACTGGGACCCCCAGAATATCCCCTGGGATCCCCCCTGCCCTGGCTCTGGATTTGGGGTCCCACATTGGGTCTGGGGTCTGGATTTGGGGGTCCCAATTGTGAATTTGGGGGTCCCTCTGTGAATTTGGGGCTCTCTCTCTGTATTTTTGGGGGGGGTCCCTCTGTGAATTTGGGGGTCCCCCTGTGTTTAGGGGTCCCACTGTAAATTTGGGGTCCCAGACTGGGTCTGGATTTGGGGGTCCCTCTGTGAATTTGGGGTCCCCCTGTGTTTAGGGGTCCCACTGTAAATTTGGGGTCCCAGACTGGGTCTGGATTTGGGGGTCCTCTCTGTGTTTCGGGGTCCCGCTGTGAATTTGGGGTCCCAGACTGGGTCTGGGGTCTGGATTTGGGGTCCCTCTGTGAATTTGGGGGTCCCAGATTGGGTCTGGGGTCTGGATTTGGGGTCCCTCTCTGGATTTGGGGGTCCCTCTCTGTGTTTTGGGGTTCCTCTCTGTGTTTTTGGGGGTCCTCTCTGGATTTGGGGTCCTCTGTGAGTTTGGGGTCCTCTCTGTGTTTTTGGGGTCCCCCACTGTGTTTTGGGGTCCCACCTTGCCCAGGGCGCTGACGAGCAGCAGCAGCAGCTGCAGCAGGTGAAGGGCGGCGACGGCGCCCGGGAGGAGACTCATGGTGGGGCTGGGGGGTTCGGGGGTCAGCCCCAAAAATCCCCCAAAAAATCATCTTGAACCCCCTTAGAGGGACCCAAATCCCCAAAAATTCTCCAACACCCCAAAACTCCCCATAAAAATCATCCTGAACCCCCTTAGAGGACCCAAACCCCCAAAATTCCCCCAGCCCCCAAAAATCCCCCCAAAAATCATCCTGAACCCCTTAGAGGGACCCAAACCCCCAAAATTCCCCCCAGCCCCCCAAAAATCCCCCCAAAAATCATTCTGAACCCCCTTAGAGGGACCCAAACCCCCAAAATTCCCCAAATCCCCCAAAAATCATCCTGGACTCTCTTAGAGAGTCCCAAACCCCCAGAAATCCTCCAACACCCCAAAATCCCAAAAATCCCCGCCCAAAAAAATCATCCTTGACCCCCTTAGAGCCCCAAAGCCCCAAACTCCCCCAGCACCCCAAAATGCCACCCAAAAATCATCCTGGACTCTCTTAGAGAGCCCCAAACCCTCCAAAATCCTCCAACATCCCAAAATCCCCCAAAAATCCTCCTGATCCCCGTTAGAGCCCCCCAGACCCCCAAAACTCCCCCAAATCCCCCCCAAAAATCATCCTGGACCCTCTTATAGCCCCCAAAATTTCTCTAACGCCCCAAAATCGCCACCAAAATATCATCCTGAGCAATCTTAGAGAGCCTGAGCCCCTGAAAACTCCCCAATGCCCCCAAAATATCTCAAACACCCCCAAATCCCCAAAAATCATCCTGAACCCCTTAGAACTCCCTAGACCCCCAAACCCACCCCAAAATATCTCAAACACCCCAAAATACCCCCCAAAAATCATCCTGAACCCCTTAGAGGACCCAAACCCCCAAAACTCCCCAGGCCCCAAAAATCCCCCCAAAAATCATCCCTGAACCCCCTTAGAGGACTCAAAACCCCAAAACTCCCCCAATCCCCAAAAAGCCCCAAAAATCATCCTGAACCCCCTTAGAGGACTCAAACCCCCAAAACTCCCCAATCCCCCAAAAAGCCCCAAAAATCATCGTGAACCCCTTAGAGCCCCCAGACCCCCAAAAATCCTCCGACACCCCAAAATCCCCCCAAAAACATCCCGGACCCCTTAGAGTCCCCAGGCCCCCAAACTCCCCCAAAACTCCCCCAAAAATCCTCCTGAACCCCCTTAGAGTCCCCAAACTCCCTCAAACCCCAAAACTCCCCAAAATCCTCCCAAAATTATCCTGAATCTCCTCAGAGCTCCCAGACCCCCAAAACTCCCCAAACCTCCCCAAAAATCCTCCTGAATTCCCTCCAGACTCCCCAAACCCCCACAACTGCCCCAAACCACCCAAAATCCCTCCCCAAATAATTCCTGAACCCTTTTAGACCCCCAGACCCCCAAATCTTCTCCAATCACCCCAAAATCTTCCTGAACTCCCTTAGAGCTCCCAAACCCCACCCAAATCCCCCAAAAATCCTCCTGAACCCGTTCAGGCCCCCAAACCCCCAAAACTCCGCCCACCCCCAAAAAAGCCTCTAAAACTCCCCCAGCCCCCCCAAACCCGTTTTTGGGGTCCCGCCCGTCCCGCGGCTCCGCTCCGCTCCGCTCGGGGCTGGGCGTGGCCGCCACGCCCCCACGTGACCGCACCCACCCGCGGCCACGCCCACCGCAGCCACACCTATCCCCGACCACGCCCACCCCCGAGTCCCCACCGCTGATTGGCCGCTGGTTTTGGGCTGGCGCCTGATTGGATAAAAACTTTGGCGGCCTCTGATTGGCTCGGAGGTTTTGTTTCCCCGCCCGCGCTGGGATTTGATTGGTGGAAGCGAGAGGGGCGGGGCTCAGGGTGAAATGGCGGTCTCTGATTGGCTGCTGGCGCTGCGGCCGCGCCCTGATTGTGATTGGCTGCGAGCCCGAGCCCCGCCCAGGCGCCCATTGGCTGATTCTGGATCACGTGATCACAGCGATGCCCCGCCCCTTTTCAGCGTCACGTGGTCGCTGTAGGCCCGCCCCGGCAGCATCACCATGGCAACAGCGAGGGGAGTCACGTGACCACGGTCAGCGCCGGGAGGGGACATTCAGGGAACTGGGAGATTTTGGGGTGGGACCCTATTTGGGGATTTTGGGGGTTGGGGAGGAATTCAAGGAGAAAAAAGATTTTTTGTGGGCTGGGGGAATTGGGGGTAATTGGGATGGAATTTGGGGGAGTTTTGGGGGGCTGGGGGATTTGGGGGGTCTGAGGTGCTCCTGGGGGGTGTTCAGGGTAACTTTGGGGTCATTTGGGGTCACCTGCGGGTTTTTGGGGAGGAGGGGGGAGGGGCGGGGTTGCCCCTCTGGTTACCACCAACAAACCCGGGAGCAGCCGCGGGGGTCCCGCGCCATGGGGGGTCCCGCAGCCGTGGCGGGGCCTGGGGGGTCCCAGCCCCATAGACGGGGTCCCGGCCCCGCGGGGAAAGTCTCGGGCCGCCCTCCCCGCAGAGGGAGCGGGCGCGGCTCAGGGTGGAGGCGCTGGAGGATCAACTGCAGAGGGTGAGACCCCCGGGAACGGGGTGGGGGTCCCTGGGACATGGTGGGGGTCCCTGGGACACGGGTGGGGGTCCCAGAATATGGGTGGGGGTCCCTGGGGATTGGGTGGGGGTCTCAGAGCTATGGGTGGGGGTCCCTGGGGATTGGGTGGGGTCTCAGAGCTATGGGTGGAGGTCCCTGGGACATGGGTGGGGGTCTCAGAGCTATGGGTGGGGGTCCCTGGGACAGGGGTGGGGGTCCCTGGGATATGGGTGGAGGTCCCAGAACATGGGTGGGGTCCCTGGAGTATGGGTGGGGGTCCCTGGGGATTGGGTGGAGGTCCCAGAACATGGGTGGGGGTCTCAGAGCTATGGGTGGGGGTCGCTGGGGATTGGGTGGGGGTCCTTAGAGTATAAGTGGGGGTCCCTGGGACACGGGTGGGGGTCCCTTGGAGGGTCCTTGATCCATTTTTGGGGTCCCCAGGCGGGGGCGGCTCTGGGGGCTCCCTGCGGTGCTGCCCCATTTTCGGGGGGTCCCTGATCCGTTTTTGGGGGTCCCTGATCCATTTTTGGGGTCTCCAGGCGGGGGCGGCTCTGGGGGGCTCCCTGCGGGTGCTGCCCCATTTTGGGGGGTCCCTGATCCATTTTTGGGGGTCCCTGACGCGTTTTTGGGGTCCCCAGGCCGGGGCGGCTCTGGGGGGCTCCCTGCAGTGCTGCCCCCCTGCGCCGGGAGCTGGAGCGGCTGCGGGGGGAGAGCGGCGGCGGCTGCGGCGCCTCCTGGGGCGGCGGCTGCAGGTGAGACCCGAAACCGGGGGGACACCCCAAAATCCGGGGGACACCCCAAAATCCGGGTGACATCCCCTAAGACCGGGTGAGACCCCAAAATCCGGGAGAGGACACCCCAAAATCCGGGGAGACCCCAAAATCCAGGTGAGAGACCCCAAAATCCTTTGGTAATACCCCCAAAATTTGGGGTGAGAGACTCCTAACGTCCGGCTGTGAGACACCCCAAAATCCAAGTGAGACACCCCAAAATCCAAGTGAGACACCCCCCAAAATCTGGGGGTGAGAGACCCTAAAATCCGGGAATGACACCTCCCAAATCCATTGGTGACCCCCAAAATCCGGGCGTGATCCCCAAAATCGGGGGTAAGAGACTCCCCAAAATCCATGGGTGACCCCCTAAATCCAGGGGTGGCACCCCAAAATCAGGTGAGACCCCCAAAATTCGGGTGGGGACCCCGAAATCCATTGGTGACCCCCCAAAATCGGGGGTGAGAGACCCTAAATCCGGGGTGACCCCCAAAATCAGGGTGACCCCCCAAAATCGGGGTGCTGCTGTGGTTGGCAGGAGCTGGAGCAGACCCAGCGTGAGATCGAGGCTGAGCTGGAGCGGGCGGTGACAGAGCCGAGCGAGGGTGGGGACCCCAAAATCTCTGACACCCCAAAAAACACACCCCTAAAATCACTGACACCCCAAAATTCACTGACACCCCAAATAACCACACCCCTAAAATCACTGACACCCCAAAATTCACTGACACCCCAAAAAACCACACCCCCAAAATCACTGACATCCCAAAATCTCTGACACCCCAAAAGCCACACCCCAAAATCTCTGGCAGCCCAAAATCACTGACACCCCAAAAACCGCAACCCCAAAATCACTGACATCCCAAAAAACACACCCCCAAAATCACTGACATCCCAAAATCTCTGACACCCCAAAAACACATCCCCAAAATCACTGACACCCCAAAAACACACCCCCAGAAATTACTGACACCCCCAAAATTCACTGGCACTCCTAAAATCACTGATACCCCAATATCACTGACACCCCCAAAAACCACACTGACACCCCCAAAGACACCCCTGACATCCCCAAAAACCCCTGTAACCCAAATTTCCCTGCAGAACCCCCAAAATTCCGATACCCCCAAACCCGACCCCCCAAACCCCCCGAACCCAAATTTCTCTCCCAGAACCCCCCAAAAACCCCAAATACCCCTAAACCCGACACCCCAAATCTCAGCGCTCCCAAACTCCCCGACACCTCCAAAGTCCTCCTGTAACCCCAACCCCCTTCAGAACTGCCCCAAAAACCCCAAATACCCCAATCCGACACCCCCAAACCCCCTGGAACCCCCATTCGCCCCAAAACCCCGAAAAAACCACAACACCCCCAAACCCTCTCTGATCTCCCTTGACACCCCAAATCCCCTGAACCCCCCAAAAAACCCAAGACCCCCAAACCTGACACCCCCAAATCTCGACACCCCAAATCCCTTGACAACTCCCCTAAAACCCCTAAATCCGACACCCCAAATTTCCCCGACCTCCCTTGACTACCCCAAATCCCCCGAGCTCCCCGAAATCTCTTTGCCTCGTGTCCCCCAGGGTCCCGCGGGGGTCGCGGGGTCGCGCTGGGCTCAGGCCGAGCCCGAGCGGGGCCGGGGCGGTGCCGGGAGCGGCAGCGGCGCCTGCGGAGCTTCCTGGAGAGCAAAGGAGAGCGCGGCGCGGTACCGGGATGCGGGGGCTGGGGGATTGGGGGTACCTGGGGGATTTGGGGGTAGCTGGGGGATTTGGGGGTACCTGGGGGATTTGGGGGATTTGGGGGATTTGGGGGCACCTGGGGGATTTGGGGTACCTGGGGGATTTGGGGGATTAAAGTACCTGGGGGGATTTGAGGGGGTTTGGAGGTGCCTGGGAGCATCTGGGGGGATTCGGGGGAGTTTGGGGGCACCTGAAGGGATTTTGGGGTACCTGGGGAACATTTGGGGGCACCTGGGGGGATTTGGGGATTGGAGGGGTACCTGGGGGGGATTTGGGGGTTTGGAGGTGCCTGGGAGCATCTGGGGGGATTTGGGGAGTATTTGGGGCACCTGGAAGAGATTTGGGGGGATTAAAGTACCTGGGGGAATGTGGGAGGATTTGGGGGCAACTGAGGGGGATTTGGGGGTACCTGGAAGGGATTTGGGGGGATTTGGGGGTTTAGGGAGTACCTGGGGGATTTGGGGGGATTTGAGGGGTTTGGAGGTGCCTGGGAGCATCTGGGGGGATTTGGGAGTATTTGGGTGCGCCTGGGGGGATTCGGGGGAGTTTGGGGGCACCTGAAGGGGATTTTGGGGTACCTGGGGAACATTTGGGGGCACCTGGGGGGGGATTTGGGGGGATTGGAGGTACCTGGGGGGATTTGGGGGGAATTTGGGGGATTTGGGGGTACCTGGGGGATTTGGGGGTACCTGGGGGAATTTGGGAGGGATTTGGGGTACCTGGGGGAATTTGGGAGGGATTTGGGGGCACCTGGGGGGATTTGGGGGTACCTGGGGGGGGATTTGGGGGGAATTTGGGGGATTTGGGGGCACCTGAAGGGGATTTTGGGGTAGCTGGGGGAATATGGGGGGCACCTGGGGGGATTTGGGGGATTGGAGGTACCTGGGGGGATTTGGGGGTACCTGGAAGGGATTTGGGGGATTTGGGGGGTTTTGGGGGATTGGGGGTACCTGGGGGGATTTGGGGAGGGTTTGGAGGTGCCTGGGAGCATCTGGGGAGGATTTGGGGAGTATTTGGGGGCACCTGGGGGGAATTTCGGGGGTTGGGGGCACCTGGAGGGATTTGGGGTACCTGGGGGACATGGGGGGCATCCAGGGGGATCTGGGGGTGACTTGAGAAGGATTTGGGGGTACCTGGGGAACATTTGGGGGTAGCTGGGGAATTTGGGGGTACTTGGGGGGATTTGGGGGTACCTGGGAGAATCTGGGGGTGGGATTTGGGGGTTTGGGGGGTTTAGGGGTACCCGGGGGGATTTGGGGGTTGCTGGAGGGGTCTCGGGGGTACCTGGATGGATCTGGGGGACCTGGGGGAATTTGGGGGTCCCTGGGTTGGATTTTGGGGTCCCTGGGTTGGATTTGGGGGTCCCTGGGTTTGGAATTTGGGGTCCCTGGGATGGATTTGGGGTCCCTGGGTTGGATTTTGGGTCCCTGGATTGGATTTTGGGTTCCCTGGGTTGGATTTGGGGTTCCCTGGGTTGGATTTTGGGGGTCCCTGGGTTGGATTTTGGGTTCCCTGGGTTGGATTTGGGGTTCCCTGGGTTGGATTTTGGGGGTCCCTGGGTTGGATTTTGGGTTCCCTGGGTTGGATTTGGGGTCCCTAGGTTGGATTTGGGGGTCCCTGGGTTGGATTTGGGGGGTCCCTGGGTTGGAGTTTGGGGGTTCCTGAGATGGATTTTGGGGGTCCCTGGGGTGGATTTTGGGGTCCCTGGGCTGGATTTGGGGTCCCTGGGTTGGATTTGGGGTTCCTGGGTTGGATTTTGGGGTTCCGGCTCACACCTGCCCCCCACCCCCGTGTCCCCCAGCTCAGCCCCACCCGAAGCTCCAGGACCCCCGAAATCCTGGGGACCCCCCGAGGGGCGGGGAGGGCTGGAGCCCCCAAAAACGAGGAGGAGGAGGAGGAGGAGAGCTGGACGGACGGTGAGGGGGCCCGGCTGGGTTTGGGGGGCTGGGGATTTTTGGGGTTCTCATGCCAATTTTTGGGGTGTCTCTGTTGGTTTTGGGGTTCCCTGTTAGTTTTTGGGGTGCCCATGCCGATTTTGGGGTGCCCATGCCGGTTTTGGGCTTCCCATGCCGGTTTTGGGGTGTCCCTGTTGGATTTTGGGGTGCCCATGCTGATTTTGGGGTTCCCATGCCGGTTTTGGGGTGTCCCTGTTGGGTTTTGGGGTTCCCTGTTGGATTTTGGGGTTCCCGTGCCGATTTTGGGGTGCCCATGCCGATTTTGGGGTGTCCCTGTTGGGTTTTGGGGTTCCCATGCCGATTTTGGGGTTCCCATGCCGGTTTTGGGGTTCCCATGCCGATTTTGGGGTTCCCATGCCGGTTTTGGGGTGTCCCTGTTGGGTTTTGGGGTTCCCTGTTGGATTTTGGGGTTCCCGTGCCGATTTTGGGGTGCCCATGCCGGTTTTGGGGTTCCCTGTTGGATTTTGGGGTGCCCATGCCGGTTTTAAGGGTTCCCTGTTGGATTTTTGGGGTGCAGGCCAGGCCCAGGCCTTCTCGCAGTTCCTGCTGCTGACGGAGCAGCACCGGAGCTGCAGGAGCTGCAGCAGCACCTGGAGCAGGTGGGACCCCAAAACCCCCAGACACCCCAAAATACCCCAAAATACCCGAAAATACCATCCAGACACCCCAAAATACCCCAAAACCCCCCCAGACACCCCCAAAACCCCCAAATATCCCCTCCAGACACCCCAAAAATACCCCAAAATCCCCAAACCCCCCCAGACACCCCAAAAATACCCCAACAACCCCCAGACACCCCAAAATTCCCTCCAGACACCCTAAACACCCCAAAAACCCTCCCAGACACCCTAAAATACCCCAAAATACCCCCAAAATTCCCTCCAAACCCCCCAAAATTTCCCCAAATCCCCTTGGAACCCAAATATCTCCCCCAGTTCCCCCCATTCCTGCCCTCAGAGACCCCAAAATCTCCTCCAGACCCCCCAAATTCCCAAAATCCTCTCCAGACACCCCAAAAATTTCATTAGAACCCAAATGTATTCCCAGTACCCCCAAATTCCTCTCTCCAGACACCCCAAAATCCCCTCCAGACACCCCAAACCCTTCCCCCAAATCCCCTTGGAACCCGGAAAACTCCCCCAGTTCCCCCAATTTCCCTTTGCCCCCCCCAAAATCCCCCCAAAAATCCCCGTGGCACCCAAATATTCCCCCCAGTTCCCCCAATTTCCCCTTTTAGCCCCCCCTAAACCCCCCCAAATCCCCTTAGAACCCAAATTTACCCCCAGTTCCCCCCAGTTCCTGCCCTCAGGGATCCCATAACCCCCAAAATTCCCTTGGAACCCAAAATTCCCCCAGTTCCCCTTTTGCCCCCCCCAAAACCCCTCCAGACCCCCCAAACTCCCCCAAATCCCCTCAGAACCCAAATTTCCCCAGTTCCCCCAATTTCCCCTTTTGCCCCCCAAAACTCCCCCCAAATCCCCTCAGAACCCAAATTTCCTCCAGTTCCCCCAATTTCCCTTTTGCCCCCCCAAAACCCCTCCAGACCCCCAAAACTCCCCCAAATCCTCAGAACCTAAATTTTCCCCAGTATCCCCAATTCCTTCCTTTAGAATCCCCAATTTCCTCTCTTTTGGCCACCCCCAAACGCCTCAAGCCCCCCAAAATCCCCCCAAATCCCCTTGGAGCCCAAATATCCCCTCAGTATCCCAAATTCCCCTTTTACCCCCCCAAAATCCCCTTAGAACTCAATTTCTCCCCAGTTCCCCCAATTCTTCCTCGGGGACCCTAAATCCCCCAAAATTCCTCCCCCAGCTGCGGGCGGCGGTGGCAGCAGCAGAGAGCCCTGAGGAGCTGGGGGCCCCCGGGGACCCCCGAATTTGAGCTGCGGGAGCTGCGGGAGCGGGAGCGGCGCGGGCGGGACGAGCTGCGGAGCTGCGGGCGGGTACGGGGGACCCCGGATTTGGGGGTTTGGGGGCGCGGGGTCTGGGGAAGGTGTTGAAGGGGTTAATTGGGGTCCTGGGCGTGGGATTTGGGGTCCTGGGGAGGAATTTTGGGTCTGGGGGAGATTTGGGGTCTGGGGGTGGAATTTGGGGTGTGGGGATGGAATTTCGGGGTGTCCGGAGGGGAAATTTAGGGTCTGGGGGGCAATTTGGAGTCGGGGGGGAATTTAGGGTCCTGGGGTGGAATTTGGGGTTCTGGGGGAATTTGGGGTCCTGGGGTGGAATTTGGGGTCTGGGGGAGATTTGGGGTCCTGGGGGTGGAATTTGGGGTGTGGGGGATGGAATTTGGGGTGTGGGGATGGAATTTGGGGTGTCCTGAGGGGCAGTTTGGGGTCGGGGGGAGTTTGGGGTCTGGTGGTGGAATTTGGGGTCTGGGGGGAATTTGGGTTTCTGGGGAAGATTTGGGGTCCTTGGGGTGGAATTTTGGGTCTGGGGGGCAATTTGGAGTCGGGGGATGGAATTTGGGGTGTGGGGATGGAATTTGGGGATGTCCTGAGGGGCAGTTTGGGGTCTGGGTGGGAAATTTGGGTCCTGGGGGTGGAATTTTGGGTCTGGGGGAGATTTGGGGTCTGGGGGTGGAATTTGGGGGGTTTATTTGGGATTTGGGGGTCCTGAGAGGCAATTTAAGGTCTGGGGGTGCAGTTTGGGCTTTGGGTGGTGGAATTTGGGGTCTGGGGGATGGAATTTGGGGTGTGGGGATGGAATTTGGGGGTGTCCTGAGGGGCAGTTTGGGGTCGGGGGTGCAATTTGAGGTTTGGGGGCTGAAATTTGGGGTCTGGGAGTGGAATTTGGGGGATTTATTTGTGATTTGGGGGTCCTGAGGGGTAATTTGGAGTCTGGGGGGCATCTGTGAGTCTGGGGGTGCCCCTGATTTTGGGGTGCCCCCAGATTTTCGGGGTGTCCCCCCAGGGCTGTCGGCGCTGCTGGCCCAGCTGGAGGAGCAGGAGGGGCAGGGGGACCCCGGCCCCCCCAGGACCCCCCTGGGACCCCCCAGGGAGGAGCCCCTGAAAATTCGGACCCCTGTGGGAGCAGCTGCGGCTGCTGGAAATGGGGGTGACTCGGCTGCTGCTGCGGGGGGACCCCCAAAACCGGTGAGGGACACTGGGAGCACTGGGGGGATTTTGGGGGAGATTTGGGGTCTCACTGCCCCTCCCCCAGGTCCTGGCAGGGAACGAGGCCACGCGGACCCGCCCCCTCCGCGCCCCCCAGCCCCAGGTGAGCCCCCAGGACCCCCGCCCCCGCTGGCAGTGAGGGGGTCCCCAAATGTCACAGCACCCCCAAAAATCCCCCCAGGGAGGAGGAGGAGGAGGAGAGACCCTGAGCCCCGGAGAGCTGCGGGAGAGGGTCCTGAGAGAGGTGGGGGCGCGGGGGCCCGGGATATTGGGGGGTCCCAGATCCATGGGGGTGTCCCTGCCCCATTTTGAGGGGTCTCAGACCCACGTGGGGGTCCCAGACCCATTTTGGGGGTTCCAAACCCACGGGGGATCCTGGGATATTGGGGGTCCCAGATCCATGGGGGGGTCCCTGCCCCATTTAGAGGGGTCCCAGACTCATTTTGGGGATCTCAGACCCATCTTGGGTGTCCCTGCCCCATTTGGGGGGTTCCAGCCCCATCTTGGGGGTCCCAGCCCCATTGGGGGATCCCAGCCCCATTTGAGGGTCCCAGCCCCATTTTGGGGGTCCCCAGACCCACGGGGGAGTCCCAGATTCATGGGTGGGGGTCCAAGACCCACGGGGGGTCTCTGCCCCATTTTGGGGGTCTCTGCTCCATTTTGAGGGTCCCAGATCCATTTTGAGGGTCCCAGCCCCATTTTGGGGGTCCCAGACCCACGGAGGGGGGTCCTGGCCCCCGTGTCCCCCTCAATCCCCTCCTCCACAGGTGCTGAGCCGCGAGGACCCCTCCCCACCCCCGGGCTGGATTTGGGGGGTCCCGAGACCCCCTGAGCCCCCCACCCACCGGATGTGTTCCTGTCCCCCACCCCGTTGCCACGGCAACCAAATAAATATTTGGGGTTGTCGCGGTCGCGTTGCCGGCGGCAACGGCCAAACTTCCCAAAACAGCGCAAACCGCCCCAAAACGGGCCTGGGGGAAGTGGGGAGGGGTGGGGCGCCGCCCTGTGTCCCCGTGTCACCCACCCGCGGGCTGGGGACACACGTGGGTGCCCTCCCCCCCTCGGGGACACCCCGGGGACCCCCAGACCCCCCCGGGCGTGGTGATGCCCTGACGTCATTGCCCGGGACCCCTGACGTCATACACCCCCGGCCACGCCCCGGTGGGCAACGCCCGGAGAGACACGACTGGGACCGGCCCGGCGGAGAGACCCGAACGCGAGCGGAAACAGCCGAACTGCCCGAGGGGATCCCCGAACCGCCCGGCGGGACCCGAACCGGAGGGGCCGAACCGCTCCGGAAACAGCCGAACCGAGAGCGTCCCCGCGCGAAGGAGCCGAACCCGCCCGGGGGACCCGAATCTCCCTGAGGGGACTCGGAGCCGCCTGACGGGAGCCGGACCGGGAGCAGCGGAACCGCTCCAGACAGACCCGAACCGGGAGAGGCGGAACCGCTCCAGAGAGACCCGAACGTGAGCCCGAACCCGCCCCGAGGGGACCCCAAACGGGACCGTCCCGTCAGGAAAGACCCGAACCCAGCCCGAAAAGTCCCAAACTCCTCCGGAACAAGCCGAACGCACTCGGGTGAGTGGCGGGACCCACCCCGGGGTCTTGGGGGAAGGGGCGGTGGGGGATGCTGGGGTGCCCCACTGGGGTCTCCTCTGTCCCTCTGGGACCCCCCCTCCCAAAAATCCCCCACAGGATGCAGCCAGCGCCCGCCTGGGGCGGGCGACCCCAGGATGGGGGGGCGGGGGGGAGGAAGGAGATTCTGCAAGGCCTTATATGGGCACAGCCCTGAGCGCCCCCACCCCCACACCCGGGACCCCCGGGGAGACCCCTCAAGGCAGGGAATCCCCCTCAGCTTCCTTCACTCCTTCCCCCCCAAATCTCCTCAGTCACCTCATACCCCCCAGACCCTCTATAATCCCAAAATTCCCCAGTGCCCAAATCTCCATCTGCTCCCCCAGTCCTTAATTCCATCTCACCCCAGTCTGCCCAGTCCTCCACACCCCAAATCCCACCGCTGCTCCCCAATTCCCCTCCCAGCCCCCCCGAAAACCGCCTAAGCCCTCATCTCTCCTCATCATCAGCTCCTGGGATGCTCCTGTTCCCTCTTTGCTGTGTGCAGACCCCTCAAATACCCCCAGGGTGTAAACCTGAGGGTAAAATGTATCCTTGGAACCCCCCAATATCCCTGGCACCACCCCAACACCCCCAACACCCCTGATGCCCTCCAGCCCCGTACCCCCAAAATGGCTGACCCCACATCTCTCCACGATGCTCCTGTTGCTTCTCTGTGTGCAGACACCCACAAACACCCCAAAATGACTGACCCCCATCTCTCCTGGGATGTTCCTGTTGCCTCTCTGCTGTGTGCAGACCCCCACAAATACCCCCAGGGTATAAACCTGATACCCCCAGCACCTCAACACCCTCCAAGACCCCTGATGCCGTCCAGCCCCAAAATGACTCATCCCCCATCTCTCCTGGGATGCTCCTGTTCCCTCTCTGTGTGCAGACACCCACGAACACCCCAAAATGATTGACCCCCATCCCTCCTGGGATGCTCCTGTTGCCTCTCTGCTGTGTGCAGACCCCTCAATACCCCAAAATGTCTGACCCCCTCTCTCCCCAGCCCCGGGATGCCCCCGCCGTGCCGCCCCCGTCCCCTCTGCGCTGTGTGCAGGCCCTCAGCGCCCTGCTGGCCCTGGCCCTGGCGGCGGCCCCCGGCTACTGGAACCCGGGCGAGGGCGACGGCTGCCTGTCCGCCTGGGCCCTGTCCTTCGTCTTCACCCTCCTGCTCCTCCTGAACGACGCCTGCCGCCGCCCGCCGCCCCCGCCGCGACCTGCCGCTGGCGCTGGCGCCGCCGCCGCCATGGCCTGCGCCACCGCCACCGTGCTGTGGCCGCTGGGCCACCTGCGGGGCCACGAGGGCGGCCAGGGCCGGCCCCAGCGCCCTGCGCGCGCCGCCACCGCCGCCTCGGCCGTGGCCGCGCTGGCCTACGCCGCCGAGGTGACCCGCGACCGCTGCGCGCTCAGCGAGGCCGCCCCGTACCTGGCCACGCCCTCGGGGCTGCTCAAGGTGGTCGAAGCTTTCCTGGCTCTCCTTCTCCTGGGGCTGTCGGCCGAGCTGGGCGCGGCGTCCGGCCCGGCGGCCTTGCGCTGGTGCCTGGGCATTTTCTGCGTGTCCTTCGTGCTGGGCGTGCTGCTGGTGGGGGGCTGCCTGCTGGGCTGGGGCTGGTGCGGCTGGATGCGGGACCCCGAGGGGCTGCGCTGGGGGCTGGGGGTGTACGCGGGGCTGGGCGTGCTGGCCTACGGCGCCGCCACCGTGCTCTGGGCGCTCTACAGCTTCTCGGACGACATGGGCGGCCGCTCGCGCCGGCCCCACGGCTGCCCCGCCACCTGCCCCTGGGACAGGCAGGTGCTGGTGGCCGTGCTCAGCGGCCTCAACCTGGTGGCCTTCGGGGTGGATCTGGGGCAGACGGGCAGGTTGGTGCTCTTGAGGGCCTGAGGGGGCGCGTCAGGGTGAGTGGGGGGGGGTCAGAGCCTTAAAAAGGGGGGTCTGGGGTCTTCCACAGGTCGGGATCAGGGCCTTTATGGGGGTCTGGGTTGCTGCCTGGGGTGTGATCAAGCTCCCAAAGGGGTCCTGGATGCTCTGTGGGACAGGTTTGGGGCCCTAAGAGGGACCTGGAGGAGTATTGGGATCCTGATGGGGGTCTGAGGTCACCCCGGGGTGGGATTAAGCCTCTCTGGTGGCCTGGGGTCTTCTTCTGGGGTGGAATCAGGCTCCTAATGAGAGTCCTGGATCCTGTAAAGACCAGGATTGAGCCCCTAATGGTGGTCTAGGGGTCACCCCAGGGTGGGATCTGGATGCTAATGGAGGTCAGGGTCTCTCCTAATGGGAGTCCTGGATCCTCTCTGGGCCAGAATCTGGGTCACGGTCCCTTCTGGAAAGATACTGGGACCCTAATGGGGACCCTGGTTCCTCCATGGGATTGGGATTTGATAGTGGTCTGGGGTCCCCACCAGGGTGGGATTTGGGGCCTGAATGGGTTATGGGTCCTCTGTGGGGCAGGATCTGGCACTTACGGGGATCCAGGATCAAGTGCTTGAGGGATTCTTCCTGGAGGGATGTTGGGGGTCTTGGGGAGGGGGACACCGCTGAGGCCTTAATTTGGGGGGATGGAGATGCATTGTCATTAAAGGGATATTTCTGCTTCTTAATGAGCTGCTGAGTGTCTGTAAGGGGGCATGAGGAGGGCAAAAGTGTGGGGAAAAATGATGGGCAAACATGAGGGGGAAAATTTGAAAAAAGGAGGGATGGAGAAAAGAGAAGGAAACGGGGAAAAAGGTGGCAAATGTGAGCAGGGAGGTGTGGGAAGTTTGAGGAGGAAAAGGGTGGGAAATGAGAGGAAAAAAGGCAAGGAGTGTGAGGAGAAAGGGCAAAAAATGTGAGGGGAAAATAGTGAGAAATATGAGGGGAAAAGGGCGGGAAAATGTGAGGGGAAAAAGGTCAGAAAATGTGAGGGGAAAAGGGTGGGAAACATGAGGAGAAAAGGCAGAAAATGTGAGGAGGGAAAAGAGTGGAAAAATGTGAGGGGAGAAGAGGGTGGGAAACGGGAGAAAAGGGCAGGAACCGTGAGGGGAAAAAGGACGGGAAAACGTGAGGGGAAAAGGGCAGAAAATGTGAGGGGAAAAGGGTGGGATATTGGAGGGAAAAGACAGGAAGTGTGAGTAGAGAAAGGGCAGAAAATGTGAGGGGAAAAGTAGTGAGAAATGTGAGGGATAAAGGACAGAAAACATGAGGGGACAAAAGGACGGGAACCGTGAGGGGAGAAAAGGGAAGGAAAACGTGAGGGGGAAAAGGGCGGGGAAATGTGGGGGAAAGGGCAGAAAATGTGAGGGGAAAAGGGTGGGAAATGTGAAGGGAACAGGCAGGAAATGAGAAGAAAAAGGGCAGAAACTGTGAGGAAAAAAGTAGTGGGAAATTGGAGGGGTAAAGAGTGGGAAACATGAGAGGAAAGGGCAGAAAATGTGAGCGGGGGAAAAAGAGTGAGAAAATGTGAGGGAAAAAGGGCGGAAAACGTGAGGGGAGAAAAGGGAAGAAAACGTGAGGGAAAAAGGGCAGAAAATGTGAGGGGAAAAGGCAGGAAGTGTGAGAAGAAAAGGGCAGAAAACATGAGGGGAAAAGTAGAGAGAAATGTGAGGGGAAAAGAGTGGGAAACATGAGGGAAAAGGCAGAAAATGGGAGGGGAGAAAAGGTGGGAAACATGAGGGGAGAAAATGGCGCGAACCGTGAGGGGAAAAAGGGCAGAAAATGTGAGGGGAGAAAAGGGTGGGAAAATGTGAGGGAAAAAGGGCAGAAAATGTGAGGGGAAAAGGGTGGAAAACATGAGGGGTAAAGGGTGGAAACGTAGGGGAAAGGCAGAAAATGTGAGGGGAGAAAAGGGTGAGAAATGTGAGGGGAAAAAGGCGGGAAACATGGGAGGAGAAAAGGGCGGGAAACATGGGAGGAGAAAAGGGCGGGAAAACGTGAGGGAGAAAAGGGCAGAAAATGTGAGGGGAAAAGTAGAAATGTGAGGGGTAAAGGGTGGAACATGAGAGGGGAAAAGGGCTAGAAATGTGAGGGGGAAAATGGTGAAAAATGTGAGGGGGAAAAGGGCAGGAAAACTGAGGGGAGAAAAGGCAAGAACCACGAATGGAAAAGAGCCAAGAAACATGAAGAGAAAAGAGAAGAAAACACAAAGTGGAAAAGGTAGGAAATGTGCTCCCTAATTCCTCAGGTGCCCCCCTCCCCAAAATGAAGCGCAGACTCTGGGGGATTGCCCAGATACTTTATTTCTGGGGAGGGCTCACATGGCTTGTCACTCTCACCCTCCTCTTCCTCACCACCATGGTCTGTGTAGGATGGTGTGGACTCAGTGCATAGCAGCCTGGAGGGAACAGAAATAGAGATTTCCCCAAAAATAAGGGGGAATCCCTGAGTGTGGAGGGGGCCCGCACCCAAATTATCCCTCTGAGCTCCAGGCACAAGTTTTTGGGTCACCCCTATTTTTGAGGATCCCTCTCCAGGTTCCATGGGAGTAACAGAGACCTTCCACCCTCCCTGCTTTTGGGATTTCCAGTTTTAAGTCGCTTCAAGTGTGCCTCCACTTTTCGGGGGTTCTTCCAAGATGTTCAGTAGAAGACTGTCACAAAGCTCTGGATTTCTTGACATGTTTCAGGATCCTTTCCCCCAAATTTTGGGGTCTTTTTTTTTTTAATTCTGTGGGCCAAGTGCAAAATTTTCCAATTTTATTGAGCAAAGGAACAAAGGGATGAGGGAGTTCAAGGTTGGGGGGACACCGTAAGGGAGAGGGGAGGGGTCTGGAACATTCCAAGCCCGGGGTGTCCGTTCTGCTCAGAAGGTTCCAGAGGTTTCTCCGAGGTTCTTCTGGAGACCGTGAGGATCTGCTGAAGGATCTTCTGGACCTTCTGTGGGGTTCTAGAGGTGTCTATGAGGTTCTAGGGGTGTCTATGGAATTCTTGGGGTCTCTATGGGGTTCTAGAGGTGCCTATGGAGATCTAAGGGTCTCTATGGGGTTTCAGACATGCCTGTGGGGTTCTAGAAGTTCCTATGAGGTTCTAGATGTTTTTATGGGGTTTTAGAAATGCCTACAAAGTTCTAGAGGTGTCTATGGGGTTTTAGAAATGCCTACAAGGTTCTAGAGGTGTCTATGGGGTTCTAGAAGTGCCTATAAGGTTCTAGGAGGCTCTATGGGGTTTTAAACATGCCAATGGGGTTCTAGAAGTTCCTATGGGGATCTACAAGTGCATATGGGGTTCCAGAAGTGCCTATGGGGTTGTAGAAAAGCCCATGGGGTTCTAGGAGTCTCTATGGGGTTTTAGACATACCTATGGGGTTCTAGAGGTGTCTATGGGGTTCTAGGAGTCTCTATGGGGTTTTAAACATTCCTACGGTGTACTAGAAGTGCCTATGGGGTTCTAGGGAACTCTATAGGGTTTCAGACTTTCCTAAAGGGTTCTAGAAATTCCTATGGGGTTCTAGAGGTGCCTATGGGGTTGTAGAAGTGCCTATGGGGTTCTAGAGGTCTTTATGGGGTTTTAGAAACGCCTACAAGGTTCTAGATGTGCCTATGGGATTCTAGGAGTCTCTATGGGATTTTAAACAAGCCTACAGGGTTCTAGAAGTTCCTATGGGGTTCTAGAAGTTCCTATGGGGTTCTAGATATAGCTAAAAACTTTTAAGCGTGTCTGCTGCGTTTCAGTTGGTCCACGTGGTTCCGGGGCTGTCCAGGAGGTCCCACTGAAGGTTCCACACTTCTCCTGGCAGCGTTTCATGGGGTCTCCAATTTGGCCTCTTTTCACAGTCCCCATCTGCTAGTCCAGCTCGTCCAGGCCCACCTCGAGGGTGGAGGACACCTTGTAGGACATGATGGCCGACACCTTGATGGGCCC
>JAKWBO010000735.1:0-29169 GCA_034336685.1 Luscinia luscinia | reverse complement strand
TGTTGCGTTGGCGACCTGGTTCCAGCCCGGCACGGCGGCTCTAACCCCGAGCCACTCGGTCCATGTGCTCCACACACCAATATGGCAGACAGCAAATGGCGTTTATTGAGGGGTCACAGGGGTTTTTATGGTGGGCTATCTCTGTGTCATTTCCCTTAGCTCATGTCCGGCCGGGTGTGGCCAGGTACAGAGCTGGGATCTGACCACAGGGGTGGGGGGAAGAAGTGTCCCTGGCTGTCCGTCACAACCCGATATCTTCCGTACGCAAATCCCTAACTCCCCACATCTCCCCCCTCCCTCATGATTAGTAAAAATCATACAAAGTTATAAAATTTAGACGTTATTAAATTTCATGGGTTAGTAAGGTTAGTATAAAATCGTGAGTGTGTTAGTAGCAGGCATGCCTTAAAGTAATTGTCGGCGTTCGACGAGCATAATGTTGACTGTTTCTAGACGCTTCTTAACGAATTGCACTAGTTTGTTAAATATGCAAGGCCCGAAGATTAGTGTTAGTAAGAGTATAGTGACTGGGCCTATTAGGGTGGAGATTAGGGTGGTGAGCCATGGGGAACGGTTGAACCATGATTCGAACCAGCCCTGTTGAGCTTCCCTGTCCATTTTTCTCAGGTTCAGTCGGTCTCTTAGCTCGGCCATGGAGTCTCTGACGACTCCGGTGTGGTCCGCATAAAAGCAGCATTCCTCTTTCAAGGCGGCACACAGGCCTCCTTGCTGCATGAACAGAAGGTCCAGTCCTCGCCTGTTTTGGAGGACGACCTCTGAGAGTGAGGAAAGGGATTTCTCTAGGGACGAAATGGATTTCTCGATTCTTTGCAAGTCCTCGTCGACAGTCATCTGCAGTTGAGCCAGTCCTTGGTGTCGGGTTGCGTCACAACCCGATATCTTCCGTACACAAATCCCTAACTCTCCACAGGCCGGGGGACATGGGGTAAACTGGGTGGCTCTGAGGGGAAGTGAGGGGTCTGAAGTGGGTCCCGAATGGATCTGGGGGTGGTCTGAGGGGAATTGAGGGCTCTGAGGTGCGTTTTGAGGAGGCTTTGGCAAACTGCCCCGAAACACCCCAAATCTCAGAGCAACACCCCAAAATCCCTGAGACACGCCTCAAAACTGCCCTGAGTACCCCAAAACACCCCAAAATCCCAGAGCAACGCCATGAAGATCTCCTTCGCCAAAAAGTGACCCAAACCCACCTGAAACAACCCCCAAACCCCGAAAAATGGGCCTGGAATGCCCCCAAAATTCCAGAGAAACGCCTCAAAACCGCCCCTCAATACCCCAAAACTGCCCCAAAACACCCCAAATCCCTTCAGGCTGCCCCAAAATCAACTAGAAACACCCCAAAATCCCATAGAAACACTCTAAAATCCCTCAAAACCACCCCAAAATCTCTCAAATATTCCAAAATTGCTCAAAACCAGCCCCAAACACCAAAAATCCCAGAAAACTGCCCCAGAAATGGTCCTGACCCTGACCCAAACCTTCCAGCTGCCCCCACTCCCCCAGGTAAGTTAAGCTCGGACCAAATCCTCCTTTTTTATCCCAAATCTTTTGTTAAACCCAAATCCTCTTTTTTCCAACCCCAAAATCCTTCTTTGTGCACCCCAAATGTCCTGTTCAGACCCCAAATTCTCTTTTTCTTACCTCAGATTTTCTGTGCATCCCAAATCCCTTTTCCCACCCAAAATCTCCTTTTCCAACCCCAAATCTCTTTTCCCACCCCAAATTCTCCTTTTTCAACCCCAAGTCCCCTTTTCCCATTGAAATCCTGACCTACAATTCTTAATTCCCACCCTAAATCTTCTTTTCCTGCCCCAGATATCCTTTTCCATTCCAAAATCTTATTTTTCCATCCCAAATCCTTCCCCTTTTACCCCAAAATCTCTTTCCGTCCCAAATCTCCATCCCAAATCCCTTTTTTTGGGGTTCCCACAATGTTTTTTGGGTTTTTCCCAGTATTGCAACCAGGGTCTTTCTGGAGACATTGCACCTGGACCTGCCCCCATCCCAAAGTAATCCCAAATCAACCCCAAACCAACCCCAAATAAACCCCAAATGACCCCTGCTGTGCCCCCCAGGGTGGAGTGGTTTTGGAGGGGAGTTTGGGGTCAGGTGGGTTTGACCCCAAAGTTTGGGGATACGGGAGGTTTGATCCTAAAGTTTGGGGAGGGGTTGACACCCCAGGGTTTGGGATCAGGGGGTTTGACCCCAGAATTTTGGGATCGGGGGGTTTGGACACCCCAAATATTTCAAACCCCAGAGTTTGGGAATTGGGGGTTTGACACCTCAAGGTTTGGAGTCTGAGGGAGTTTGATCCTAAAATGTGGGGTCAAGGTGTTTTACACCTCAGGATTTGGGGTTTGGGGGGGTTGGTCCCAAAGTTTGGGATTTGGGGGTTGGACACCAAATTATGGGGATTTGGGGGTTTAACCCCAGAGTTTGGGAATTGAGGGGTGGGTGATCCTAAAATTTGAGATTTGGGGGGATTGACACCCCAGGGTTTGGGTTTTGGGGAGTTTTGACCCCAGAATTTAGGGATCAGGGGTTAACCTCAAATTGTGGGATCAGAGGCGTTGGAAACCCCAAATATTTCAAACCCCAACGTTTGGGGATTGGGGGTTTTGATCCCAAATTTGGTGTTTGGGGAGGTTTGACCCCCATGATCCCAGTCTGCATGGTCCTGCATGGCTCACACTGCCAGGCTCTGGAATTCCAGTTCCCAGGCAGGAAAAGATGTTCCTGCCCTTGAAGGCAAAGCTCTTCAGAAGGGGCCAAAAGCCAAGTGCAGCAAGATCTTACAGGGACATTTCACTGCCAGCCTTCACAACTTCACCCATGGCTGTTGCAGCTCCTGCACTGGGAATTGAATCAGGGCAGGGTCTTTGGTGAGAGTTGCCCTGGGTCAAGGGAGATGCTGAGAGAGAGGCAGGAGAGAAAGGAGGACAGAAACACGATCAGCTGAGAACGTGCCACTGAAAACAGAGCTGAAACTGACAGAAAGTGAATGGCACAGAAATCAGGAATTGTCAAAGTTTTATTTACTATCAAATTGATCCCAACCAGTCACCCCACACAATCCCAATTCCACCGCTAAAAATTTCGATTCCACTTCTCCCAGTCCCCTTCCAACCCCTTCTAACCCTGGCAGCTCTGGAAGCCAGCAAGATTTGTGTGGGATTGAGTTGTTTTGAGGAGGGAAGAAGGCACTTTGAAGTTGGATTGATCCCTTTTGAGTCAAAATTGAGGTGTTTTCAGTTGGATTTAAGTAGTTTTGAGATGACAGATCGATCCCTCTTGGCTTTTGGAGCACAAAGAGATGGAAAAGAGAGAGGGAAACAAAGGCAAAAACAAAAGGATAACCAGGCAGGTGTCTTCCCAACATCGATCCCAGGAATGTGGGTCACCAAGGCTCTGCCCAACGTAGGTCCTGCAGTGGGGGATGGAGTTGGAGCAGCGCACGAAGCTCTTCCCACACTCAGGGCACTCGCAGGGCTTCCCTTACCGGTGCCTCCGTTGGTGTCGGGTCAAGGTTGAGCTCTGGGAGAAGCTCTTCCCACACTCCTCACACTTGTAGGGCCTCTCCCCAGTGTGGATGCGCCGGTGGCTGATGAGGTGGGAGTTGTGCCTGAAGCCCTTCCCGCAGTCAGGACACTCGTAGGGCCTCTCCTCCGTGTGTGTCTGGTAGTGCTGGACGAGATTGGAGCTGGTGGAAACCTCTTCCCACACTTAGAACACTCGTAGGGCCTCTCCCCAGTGTGGATCCTCTGGTGGCTGATCAGGCTGGAGCTGTGGCTGAAGCTCTTCCCACACTCCTCACACTTGTGGGGCTTTTCCCCAGTGTGGATGCGCCGGTGGGAGATGAGGTGGAGTTTCGTCTGAATCCCTTCCCGCAGTCGGGGCAGCGGAAGGGCTTCTCATCTGTGTGCGTGCGCTGGTGCTGGAGGAGATTGCTCTGGTGTGAAACCTCTTCCCACACTCCCCACACTCGTAGGGCCTCTCCCCAGTGTGGATCCTCTGGTGGTGGATCAGGAGGGACCTCCATCTGAAGCTCATCCCACACTCTGAGCACTTGTGGCGCTTCTCCCCATCACGAAGCTGCTCATGGACCACCAGGTGCGAGCTCTGGCTCCATCTCCGGCCGCCTGCCCGGCCCAGGCTGGGTCTTTCCTCCTCAGATCCCCGCGATCTGCGTTTGCAGCCCCTCCTGGTGCGGGATCTCCGCGGCTTTTCCTCCCCGTTGGATTCCTGCGCCGTGGAGCCGCTGCAAACGGCCTCTTCCACCAGGTTCTGCTGCGGGGATTTGTCCTCCCTGCTCTCCGTGCTCAGCTCCTTGTCTGGGCGAGGAAGGACAAGGAGAGGATGGGATTTGCCTCCGTGCCAGAGGGAAGGGGAAGGAGATCCCCCCAGCACGTCCCCGGCAGGTCGGTGTCGGCAGCGGGGTGTCCTGCAGCCGGGGCCGTGCTGGGCTGGGAGATGGAGCAGGACAGAGGGGAAAGGGCACTGACTTCCTCCTCACCTGCCTGGGGCTCCTGGGCCATCTTCCTCTTCCTCGCAGCCTCCTCCTCCTCCATCAGGCCAAGGCTTGCAATGGGAAATCCTGGTTTGGGGAAAAACAAGGGATGAGCGCGTTGTGTTGGGGTTCCTCCTGCCCAAGTCCATCTCTAGAAGTCCCCGGGCATCTGGGCTCCATCAAAACCTCCCAAACACCAACACTCAGCCCTGAAAATGCCTCCCAGGAGTTCCTGGCAATGGTCCCTCCCCTTTGGTGTTCAGGGTTCCCCCTGTCCCAGCTGCTGGGGGTCACGCTTCTATTGGGGGTCCCCCATCTACTCGGTGCCCGCCCTCCCCAGGCTGCTGGGAGTCCCAGCAATCCAAAAAGCTCCCCCCTCTTCCCTCTCCCCATTTAGGGATGCTGGGGATTTTGGGGTCCCTTCTCCCTTATTCTCTGCTTTGGGGTGCTGGGGGTCCAAGGAGTCCCCCTGCCCCTCTCCAGGCTGTTGAGGGTCCCGCCAATGGCGGCGCTCCCCCCTCTCTGGGCTCCCCACTTTGGGCTCCTGGGGGACACAGGGCTCTGCTCCTCCAGGCTGCCTCTGCCGGCAGCTGCCACCGGGACCCCCAGTGTCCCCCAAGGGCATTTTCTGCTCAGCTCTGGAGTTCTGCATTCTCCAAACATTCCCTAACTAAAAAAAATAAACAAACCATGCTGAGAGGCACTGGGACTATTCCAGGGGCAACTGGGATAAAACTGGGGGCAAGTGAACCACGCTGAGGTAACTGGGAGTGCCTGGGAATGACTATGAGATTGTTCAGGGCAACTGGGATATACTGGGAGTGTCTGAGACCATAGGGCTGGTGACTGGGACCTAACTGGGAGTGACTGGGAATGTGCTGGGGGAAAACTGGGACCATGCTAAGGCAATTGGGGGCAAGTGTGAGTGATTGGAGCCCTGCTGGCAAGGACTGGACTCCCACTGGGATAGTACTGGGAGTGACTGGGACTGTGCTAGGGGCAGCTGGGATAACTGGGAACACACTGGACCAAAGTGTGTTTAAAAAAATTCCGTAATTTTAATCAAGGGTTCTTGTTTGCCTTTGCCCTAAAAAACTGTTAATTTTCTTTGCAGGGCATTGCTGCACCAGGTGTGATGGGATGAACTCAACACATCAACACACTGGCAGCAGCTGGAATGCTCAAGGGCCATCAGCGGCCATTAACAGAACATCAGTGGCCACCCAGGAACATCCACCCCAGACTCTGCCTCTGGCAAATTGCAGACACCTCCTCTGAAAAGACTGATAAAATCAGGGAATGAAGATCTAATTAACATCAGAATGGGAGAAATCCGAATCCAAAAGGAGACCAAATATTAGGAATTGACTGTTTGCAACTTGAGACCAGAGAACACTGACCCAATTCATTTCTATGACTGTATTAAAAACTAAAAAATTTCCTAAAAACGGAGCGTCATGGAATGATTCTCTCAGCACACAAGGGTTATGTGTGGATGAGAAGATTTCTGTGCTACATCCTGGCCACAACAACCTGCCCAGATAATAAAGTAATGCCTTCACTCTCTAAATTTTAAATTGTTGTTGGACGTTTTTGGTTTTGTCTCAGTTTCAGTGACGTTGGGAGGAACTGGGAGCAACTGGGACCGTGCTGGGGCAAATTCCATCATAATAGGGAATGGCTGGGAGTGACCGGGCTCATGCTGGGAGTGCCGAGGAAACTGGAAGCACACGCGGGGAGCAACTGGGCTCATGCTGGGAGCAGCCACTGGCGGCACCGGGAGCCCCGAAGCCCTTTCCCGGCCATGCCGCCCCTCCAGCCCCAGCACCCCCGCCGGGGTCCCGGCAATGCCAGGGGTCCCCCCCTGTCGGGCTCCCCGCTTTGCCCTTCTGGGGCTCTCCTCTCTCTGCGCTCCCGCTCAGGGAAGCCGCGCCTCTCCCGGGGCTCCCCAAAACCGCTGTCCCCCCGCCGATCCCGCCGCTCCCGCGCGCTCCCCACGTGGCCCCGGCAGAGCTCGCAGGGCCCGGCCCGGGAAGCCCAACCCCCACCGCGGGGGGACCCGCATCCCCCCGCCCCCCGCCGGGGCTCTGCCCGCACCCACCGGGACCCCCAAAAACACCTCCCGGGGACCCCCGATGTCCCCCCGAGGGCCATCTGCGCCTCTGGAGCCCGGCAAGATCCAAACATCCCCCAAAAATCCCCAAACCCAGGGACCCCCCGGGATATTTGGGGCGAGCTCCCCCTCCCCGGGCACCTGCGGGATGGGGGGCGATGGTCCCGGGGGCTGCGAGTTCAGGCAGCTCCGGGCTGGCGCTCGAATCGTTCCTTGTCCCTCCTGCTTCTGCTGCCGCTCGCCTCTTCCTCCCTCCTCCTCCTCCTGCCCCGTTCTGAACCCCGAACTGGGAGGGGATGGGTCAAGGGAAGGGCAGGAACTGTGAGGGGAAAGGGCGGGGCCAAAGGTCCTAAAAGATTCGCTTTGCCCAAAAATCACCAATAAAAGGCACCAAATGCAGCCTCAATCCACCAGGTTTGGCCTAAAATCAGCCAGAGGCCTCAAATCCACACCAAGGGGTGTAAAATCATCCAAATGTGCCTAATATTGTCCAAAAGGGGCCTAAAATCCAGCCTAAAACCCATCAGCTTTGGCCTGAAATCAGCCAAATGCATTTGAAATCTAACCAAAGTGTCTCAAACTGCCAAAAGTGGTTGAAAACCCACACCAAGTTGCCTATAATCACCTTTAAATCTCCTAAATGTCTGTAAAATCCACCCTGAAAGTGCCTGCTTTTGCCAAAAATCACAAAAATGGGCCTAAAATCACCTTAGAACCACCTCGTTTTTCCTAAAATCACCCAAATGGACCTAAACACACCCAAACTGGCCTGAAACCCCTCAAGGGAGCTAAAATCACCCTAAAATCAGAGCCCTGGGTCTCATGAGCTTCATGCCAGATGCTCACTGCCATATTTGGGCACCCAAAATTCTCACTCAGAAATTCCCACATTTGGACCCTGAATTCCCAAATATTCCCTAAGGTGATCCCAAGAATTTCCTGTAGAGAACCTAAACTTTCATGTATGGATGCAAGTTTGCATATAGAGACGACGAAAATTCCCTATGGCATCCTCCAAAATTCTATTTTAGGTCCCCAAAATTTAAAAACTTCCCAATAGAAACCTAAAAATTCCCACGTTAGTACACAAAATTTAAAAAAAACTTCCTGGTGTAGACCCCATAATTCTCTTTGCCTTTAGGGAAAACCCAGTGCCCTCAAATCCCTTATTGAAATCCCAATCCCCATTAAGGGACCTCCCAAATTCCCTACACACAAGCCCAAATCTGCTATATAGACCCTCAGGCAACCCCAGATCCCCTACAGATCCCCTACAGAATACCCAGTGCCTCCCAAATCTTCTATAGACAACCCCAAATCCCCTACACAAAACCCCAGAAACGCTCAGGGCAGTAAATCCCCCTCCAGGCTCCTATAGATCCCCTATGGACCTCCCAAATCCCTTTAGGGAACCTGCAGAGGCCCCAATGCCATTTGCAGACCCCCAGAAAAGCCCCAGGGGCGTAAAAGCTACACCAGTCCCCTCCATATCCCCAACAGATCCCCTACAGATACCCTCCAGATCCCCTATAGATCCCCCCAGCCCCACCACAGCTCTTGGACATGCTGCATCCAGGCCGGGGTCCAGCAGAAAGATGGCGGTGAAGCACTTTTGGGTGTTCTGAGCATGTGCGGGGTGAATGCGGCAGGAGATGGGCGGGGCTTAGAGGGGAATGAGATATTCCATTTCCCAGCATGGAAAAGTTGTTCCTGCCCATCCTGGTTTTATTTCTCCAATTTGAGATTTCCTAGCCAAGGCACCCATTTATGTCACAGCTTTAGCACTCCAATCCTGTTCCCAATCCCTATCTCATGCGCAATCCCTATCTCATTCCCATTCCCAATTTTGCTCCTGTTCCCATTCCCGATTTTGTTCCCATTCCCGATTTTGTTCCCATTTCTGATTCCGATCTCATTCCCAATCTCGATCCCTTTCCCAATTCCAATCCCTTTCCCATTCCCAATCCCTCTTTCATTCCCATTCCCAAGCCTGTTCCCATTCCTGATCCTGTTTCCATTCCCAATCCCGATCCCATTGCCTTTCCCAGTTCCAATCCTGTTCCCGTACCCTTTCCCAATCCTGTTCCCAATCCCCAATCCCCAATCCCAATCCTTATCCCATTCTCAGTCCCGTTCTCATTCCCATTTCTGATCCCTCATTCCCAGTCTCGTTCCTATTCCCAATCCCTAACCTGTTCCCAATCCCAAACCTGTTCCCGTTCCCAATGTCATCCCTGTTTCTGATCCCGATCTCATTTGCCATCTCGATCCCTTTCCCAATCCTGATCCCGTTCTCATTCCCAATCCCTATTTCATTCCAAATCCCGAGCCTGTTCCCAATCCCATTCCCATTCCCAATTCCTATTTCATTCCCAATCCAGATCCCGGTCCCATTCCGGATCCTGCCGCTGTTTTCAGGGAATCATTTTGATCTCAACCTCTACCCCAAACCTGGGGGGTCAAAACTCCCCAAATCCTGGGGTCAAACACCCCCAAACCCCAAATTTGGGTTCAAAACCCCCAATCCCCAAACGTTGTGATTTGAAATATTTGGGGTGTCCAACCCCTCTGATCCCAAAATTTGAGGTTAAAGCCCCCTGATCCCCAAATTCTGGAGTCAAAAATCCCCAAAACCCAAACCCTGGGGTGTCAATACCCCCAAATCTCAAATTTTAGGATCTCCCACCCCCCTCAATTCACAAACTCTGGGGTTAAACCCCCCAAATCCCCATAATTTGGTGTCCAAGCCCCCGAATCCCAAATTTTGGGACCAACCCCCAAACCCCAAATCCTGAGGTCTAAAACACCCTTGACCCCAAATTTTAGGATCAAACCCCCTCAGACTCCAAACCTTGAGGTGTCAAACTCCACCAATTCCCAACCTCTGGGGTTTGAAATATTTGGGGTGTCCAACCCCCCGATCCCAAAATTCTGGGGTCAAACCCCCTGATCCCAAACCCTGGGGTGTCAAACCCCCCAAACTTTAGGATCAAACCTCCCCTATCCCCAAACTTTAGGATCAAACCCACCTGACCCCAAACTCCCCTCCAAACCACTCCACCCTGGAGGCACAGCAGGGGTCATCTGGGGTTTATTTGGGGTTGATTTGGGATTATTTGGGGTTGATTTGGGATTTATTTGGGGTGGGGGCAGGTCCAGGTGCAATGTCTGCAGAGACACCCTGGGTACAATGCTGGGGGTGGGAAAAACCCCAAAATCCCCTGGGGAACCCCAAAAACACCTGGGGAACCCTAAAAGTGAATTTGTGGTGGGAAAAGGAGATTTTGGGGTAAAAGGGGAAGAAATTAGGATGGAAAAATGAGATTTTGGGATGGAAAAGGAGATTTGGGGAGGAAAAAATGGGTTTTGGGTGGGGATTGAGGATTTGATGTCAGGATTTCGGCGGGAAAAGGGGATTTGGGATTGAAAAAGGAGATTTTGGGTGGGAAAAGGGGATTTTGGGTAGGAAAAAAGGATTTTGGGTGGACAGGAAAGGATTTGGGGTGGGAAAAGGGATTTGGGATGCACAGAAGATTTAGGGTGTGAAAAGGAGAATTTTGAGCTCGGAAAAGGAGATTTTGGGGTCTGAAAAGGACATTTGGGGTGCACAAAGAAGGATTTTGGGGTTGGAAAATAGAGGATTTGGGTTTAAAAAAAAAAGATTTGGAAAAAAAAATGAGGATTTGGTCCGAGCTGAACTTACCTGGAGGAGTGGGAAAAGGTGGGAGGTTTGGGGCAGGGTCAAGACCATTTCTGGGGCAGTTTTCTGGGATTTTTGGTGTTTGGGGCTGGTTTTGAGCAATTTTGGAATATTTGGGGGCAGCTTTGAGGGATTTTGGGGTTGTTTGGAGGGATTTTAGGGTGTTTCTATGGGATTTTGGGGTGTTTCTAGTTGATTTTGGGGCAGCCTGAAGGGATTTGGGTGTTTCAGGGCAGTTTTGGGGTATTGAGGGGCGGTTTTGAGGCGTTTCTCTGGAATTTTGGGGTATTCCAGGCCCATTTTTTTCGGGTTTGGGGTGTTTCAGGTGGGTTTGGGTCACTTTTTGGCGAAGGAGATCTTCATGGCGTTGCTCTGGGATTTTGGGGTGTTTCGGGGCAGTTTTGCCAAAGCCTCCCCAAAAGCACTCAGACCCTCAATTTCCTCAGACCCCCAAATCGCCCCAAATCCATTTGGGACCCACTTCAGACCCTCACACCCCAAAATCCACCCCAGACACCCCAAATCCCCCAAAATTCTCCAAAAATCTCCCTTGGACATGCCAAAATCCACAAATTCTCCCTAAAACTCCTGTCAAAATCCCCAAAATTTTCTAAACCCCTCCAAATCCCCCAAAATCCCCTCAAATCCCCTCAAATCCCTCAAAATCCCCCAGACACCCCAAATCCCTTGGGACACCCCAAATTCTCCCCAAACCCCCTCAAAATTTCCCCAAATTTTTCCGAAATCCCCCCAAAATCACACCTAAAATCCCCCAAAATTCCTGAAATCCCCAATATCCTCCCCTAAAATCCCCCAAGATCTCTGAAAACCCCAAATTCTCTGAAAATTTCCCCAAATCTCCTCAAATCCCCCAAAATCCCCCAAACCCCCGACCCCCTGAGCACATCTCCCCGTGGGGCTGCAGCCCCTGGCCCGCGCCGTGTCCAGCAGAGCCCCCAGACCCAATTGGGGCCGGGGGGTCCCAGCAGAGCCCCGGCCATGGCCAGGGCCACCAGCCCACACCTGGGGGTGGGGGGATTTTGGGGGGTTTGGGGGGTTTTGGGGAGGATTTGGGGCAGATTTGGGGGATTTCAGGGAATTCCTGGGGGCATTTGGGGAGTTTTGGGGTTTTGGGGGCAATTTTGGGGGATTTTAGCAGATTTCAGGAGATTTTGGAGGATTTTAGGGGATTTGGGGGAAATTTTGGGGAGACTTTGGGGTTTTCAGTGGGTTTTGGGGTGGTTTAGGAGATTTTGGAGGGGTTTGGGGACATTTAGAGGATTTCAGGGGTTTGGGGGGTTGGGAGAATTTTAGGAGATTTCAGGGGATTTTGGGGATTTGGGGGATTTCAGGGGATTTGTGGAGGGATTTTGGGGGATGTTGGGAGATTTTGAGGAGATTTGGGGGGAGTTGGGAGATTTTTGAGGGATTTGGGGATTTTCAGAGGATTTGGGGGGATTCTGGGGAGTTTTGAGGGATTTTGGGATGATTTGGGGGGATTTTTGGGAATTTTAGGAGATTTCAGGGGGATTTTGGGAGGATTTGGGGAGATTTTGGGGTTTGGGGGATTTTGGGGAATTTTGGGGAGAATTTTGGGGGGGATTCCGAGATTTCAGGGAATTCCTGGGTGGGTTTGGGGGATGTTGGGGGTTTTAGGGGGATTTTGGGGAATTTGGAGGTGTCGCTGCCCGAGGTGTCTCCTTAGCCCCGGGATCCCCTCAGGAGGACATGCAGTGGTTCAAATCCTGGTTTTCCCCCAGGCGCCGATGAGAGATTGCAGCAGACGGTTTCAGAGGCTCCAAGGATTGTTGATTGTTCCTTGTCTCAGGAACTCTCTGCCCGGCTCACAGCGTCTGTCCAGCCGGGCACCCAGGATGGAATCTGCCTGCTGAGGGCAGGGCTGATCTTCTACAGTCTGCATTCCGTGCTGGATGTTTGTAACAACTTTCCAATGCAATCCAACTGTGTTAAACTGCCCAGCCGTGTCCCCATCCAACCTGACAGTGCCAGCATGTCACCCAGCACGGATGGCACGGAGAAGGAGGAGGAAGAGGTATCCACACCCCAAATTCTCCATCTTGGCCAGTGTCCCTTATCACAAACATCCCCAAAAGTCTATTTATCTACGTTCTAACAGTCTCATTTACACTTGACTGATTTTGGTGGCTTGTTTCCATTCCCTCTGTGTTGGTAATTTCCCCCAGGGGTTTGAATTCAGCGCCTGAGACACCTGGGTCTCACTCAGGGCTCTTTGAGACCCTCGCCAGGGGGGTTTTGAGACCCCCAGGGAGGCCAGGGGAACACCCTGGGCTCCCATAGGAGGGATTTCAGGGAATTTGGGGGGATTTGGGCGGATTTGGGGGATTTCAGGGAATTTGTGTTGGGATTTTGAGGAGATTTGGGGAAATTTGGGGGATTTGGGGGATTTCAGGTGATTTTGGGGGAATTTTAGGAGATTTCAGGGGGATTAGGGAGGATTTGGGGGCGTTTCAGAGGATTCTGGGGGGATTTTGGAGAGATTTTGGGGTTTTCAGGGGATTTTGAGGGATTCTGGGGTGGATTTGGTGGGATTTTGAGAGATTTTTGGGGGATTTGGGGGATTTTGGGGGGATTTCAGGGAATTCTTGTTTGGATTTTGGTGATTTTGGGGAGATTTGGGAGGAATTTAGAGGATTTCAAGGGAGATTTCAAGGGGGATTTTGGGGGGGATTTTGAGGGGGGTTGGAGGGATTTTGGGGGTTTGGGGCAATTTAAGGGAGATTTTGGGGTTTTCAGGGGATTTTGAGGGATTTTGGGAGATCTTTGGGGTTTTTGGGGGAATGTGAGGAGATTTGGGGGATTTCGGGGGAGATTTGGCAGGATTTGGGGGGATTTAGGGGATTTCAGGGGGTTTTGGGGGATTTTAGGGTTTCTCCAGAGCCCCCCAGATCCCCCCAGACTCCCCAAACACCCCTCCAGAACCCCCAAACCCTCCCCGAAGCCCCCCCGAAGCCCCCAGACTCACTGGGGCCCGTCCTGGATCGGGGGGGCACGGGCCGGTGGAACAGGAGCCACTTCCAGGGACCCTCGAAACTTTTTGGGGAGGGGGCACCGTGGGAGACCCCCCAAACTGGGGGATCCCCTCCCCCAAAACCCCCAGAGCCCCGGTCAGGGTGGGGCTGGGACCCCCAGGAACCCCAAACCAACCCTGGGACTCCCCAGGAACCCCGCGCGCGGGAGGCGGGTGTTGCTGAGGGGAGCCGCGCGCTGATTGGTTGGCTCGGGGAGAGGCGCGCCGCTATTGGCTGGGGAGGGCCGCGCGCGTGGGGACGGAGCGTGACGGGAGATCGGCTGTGTAGGAATCTGAGGTAGGGCCGGGGGAAATGGGGGATTTGGGGGGAATCTGAGAGGTATTGAGGGGTCTGAGGGAACTGAGGGGCAGGACGTGGGTTTGGAATGGATTTGGGGGAGTTTGGGGGAGTTTGAAGGGGATTGAGGGGTCTGAGGTTGCTCAGGGGGGAGATGGGGGGTTTTTGGGGGGGATGTGAGGGGAATTGAGGGGTCTGGGGTGCTTTTGGCGAGGGGGACTTTGGTGGGAAATAGGGAATCCGAGGTGGAGCCGTGGGAATCTGAGGGGATTGAGGAGTCTGAAGTTCTTTTGGGGAGGCTTTGGGGAGAAATGGGGGATTTAGGGAGTCTGAGTGGAATTGAGGAGTCTGAGGTGGGTCTGGAATGGATGTGGGGGCTCTGTGGGAATTGAGGGGTCCGAGGTGGGGCCGGGGAAATGAGGTGCTTTAGGGGTCTTTGAGGGGAAGTGAGGAGTCTGGGGAAGCTTTGGGGGGAATTGGGGTATCTGAGGTGAGGCCGAAAGGACATGGGGGAAGTTGGGGGGTCTGAGGGGAAGTGAGGGGTCTGAGGTGCGTTTGGGGAGGCTTTGGCAAAACTGCCCCGAAACACCCCAAATCCCAGAGCAACGCCCCAAAATCCCTGAGACACGCCTCAAAACTGCCCCTGAGTACCCCAAAACACCCCACAATCCCAGAGCAACGCCATGAAGATCTCCTTCGCCAAAAAGTGACCCAAACCCACCTGAAACACCCCAAACCCGAAAAAAATGGGCCTAGAGTACCCCAAAATTCCAGAGAAACGCCTCAAAACCGCCCCTCAATACCCCAAAACTGCCACAAAACACCCCAAATCCCTTCAGGCTGCCCCAAAATCAACTAGAAACACCCCAAAATCCCATAGAAACACCCTTAAATCCCTCCAAACCACCCCAAAATGCCTCAAAGCTGACCCCAAATATTCAAAAATTGCTCAAACCCAGCCCCAAACAGCAAAAGTCCCGGAAAACTGCCCCAGAAATGGTTCTGACCCTGACCCAAACCTCCCAGCTGCCTCCACTCCCCCAGGTAAGTTCAGCTCGGACCAAATCCTCCTTCTTTATCCCAAATCTTTTTTTCTAAACCCAAATCCTGTTTTTTCCAACCCCAAAATCCTTTGTTGTGCACCCCAAATGTCCTTTTCAGACCCCAAATTCTCCTTTTCCTAGCTCAAATTCTCCTTATCACACCCTAAATCTTTTAAGCATCCCAAAACCCCTTTTCCTACCCAAAATCTCCTTTTTCAATCCCAAATCCCCTTTTCCCACCCAAAATCCTGACCTCAAAACTCAATCCCCACTCTAAACCCTTTTTTCCTCCCCCAAATCTCCTTTTCCATCCCAAAATCTCATTTTTATATCCCAATTTCTTCCCCTTTTACCCCAAAATCTCCTTTTCCCACTGCAAATTCACTTTTAGGGTTCCCCAGGGGTTTTTGGGGTTTTTCCCATCATTGTACCCAGGGTCTCTCTGCTGACGTTGCACCTGTGCTGCCCCCACCCCAAATAAATCCCAGATCAAAATCAATTAAATCGCAAACCAACCCCAAATCCCCTTTTGGGGTTCGCCAGGTGTTTTTGGGTTTCCCCTGGGGTTTTTTGGGTTTTTCCCACCCTCAGCATTGTATCCAGGGTCTCGCTGCACCTTGACCTGCCCCCACCCCAAATCAATCCCAAATCAACCCCAAATAAATCCCAAACCAACCCCAAATAAACCCCAAATGACCCCTGCTGTGCCCCCCAGGGTGGAGTGGTTTTGGAGGGGAGTTTGGGATCATGTGGGTTTGACCCCAAAGTTTGGGGATGGGGAGGTTTGATCCTAAAGTTTGGGGGGTTTGACACCCCAGGGTTTGGGATCAGGGGTTTGACCCCAGAATTTTGGGATCGGGGGGGTTGGACACTCCAAATATTTCAAACCCCAGAGTTTGGGAATTGGGGGAGTTTGACACCTCAAGGTTTGGAGTCTGAGGGGGTTTGATCCTAAAATTTGGGGTCAAGGGTGTTTTACACCTCAGGATTTGGGGTTTGGGGGTGTTGGTCCTAAAGTTTGGGATTTGTGGGGGGTTGGACACCAAATGATGGGGATTTGGGGGGCTTAACCCCAGAGTTTGAGAATTGAGAGGGGATGGGCGATCCTAAAATTTGAGGTTTGGGGGTATTGACACCCCAGGGTTTGGGTTTTGGGGGGTTTTGATCCCAGAATTTGGGGATCAGGGGGGTTTAACCCCAAATTTTGGGATCAGAGGGTTGGACACCCCAAATATTTCAAACCCCAACGTTTGAGGATTGGGGGTTTTGATCCCAAATTTGGGGTTTGGGGGTGTTTGACCCCAGGATTTGGGGGGTTTTGACCCCCCAGGTTTGGGGTAGAGGTTGAGATCAAAATGATTCCCTGAAAACAGCGGCAGGATCGGGATTGGGAATGAAATAGGGATTGGGAATGGGAACAGAATCAGGATTGGGAATGAAGTAGGGACTGGGAATGGGTACCAGGATCAGGACTGGGAAAGGGTATGAGATTGCAAATGAGATCGAGATCAGAAATGGGAATGAGATCGGGAATGGGAACAGGATCGAGATTGGGAACAGGATTGGGAACAGGATCGAGATTGGGAATGGGAACAGGAATGGGAATGAAATAGGGATTGGGAATGGAATTGGGAAGAGAATCAGGATCGGGATTGGGAATGGAATTGGGAATAGGATCAGGATCAGCAATGGGATTTGGAACAGGTTCAGGATTAGGAATGGGAACGAGACTGGGAATGAGGGATCAGAAACCGGAGTGAGATCAGGATTGGGAATGGCAACGCGATAAGGATTGAGAATGGGAGTGGGATAAAGATTGGGATTGGGAACAGGAACAGGATTGGAATTGGGAAAGAAAATGGGAATAGGATTGGGAATGGGAACAGGATTGGGAACAGGATCGAGATTCGGAATGGGAACAGGAATGGGAATGAAATAGGGATTGGGAATGGGATTGGGAAGAGAATCAGGATTGGGATTGGGAATGAGATTGGGAATAGGATCAGGATCAGGAATGGGATTTGGAACAGGTTCAGGATTGGGAATGGGAATGAGACTGGGAATGAGGGATCAGAAACAGGAATGAGATCAGGATTGGGAATGGCAATGGGATAAGGTTTGGGAATGGGAGTGAGATAAGGATTGGGATTGGGAATTGGGAACATGATTGGGAACAGGAACAGGATTGGAATTGGGAAAGAAAATGGGAATAGGATTGGGAATGGGAACAGGATCAAGAATGGGAATGGGATTGGGAATGGGAGTAGGATCAGGATTGGGAATGGGAATGGAAATAGGGATTGGGAATGTGAAAGGGATTGGAATTGGGAAAAGGATCGAGATTGGGAATGAGATCGGAATCAGAAATGGGAACGAGATTGGGAATGGGAACAGGAACAGGACTGGGAATGGGAATGAGAGGGATTGGGCATGAGATAGGGATGGGGAACAGGAATGGGATTAGGATTGGATTGAGAATAGGAATGAGATCGGGATCAGGACCAGGAGCATGACTGGGAACGGCATCAGGAAGGGGAACGGGAAGAAGATTGAGAATAAAAATGGGAATGAGATAGGGATTGAGAACAGGATCGGGATGCTAAAGCTGTGACATAAATGGGTGCCTTGGCCGGGAAATCTCAAATTGGAGAAGCAAAACTAGGATGGGCAGGAACAATTTTTCATGCTGGGAACTGGAATTCCAGAGCCTGGCTGTGTGAGCCATGCAGGACCATGCAGACTGGGATCATGGGGGCAGGGATGACATGGACTGGGATCCTCCAGACTGGGACTGCACAGACTGGGACCAGATGGATCAGGGCCATGCAGAGTGGGATTGTACAAACTGGGATCACATGGACTGGGATTGTACAAACTAGGATCCCATGGACTGGGATTGTACAAACGGGGACCATATGGACCAGGATGGTTGCACCAGAACGATGTGAACTGAGATGGTCCCGCTCCTCCCAGGGTCCCTCCCAGTCCTGCCCAGTCCCATGTGGGGGCGCAGGCAAAACTCCCCGCAGTGAACAAGGAGGTCCCAGAGCGCTCCTGGTGTCGGTCTCTGTCCTGGTCCCGGTCTCAGTCTCAGTTTGGAGCAGTCCTGGAGCGCTCCTGGTGCTGATTCTGGTCCTGGTCTGAATCTCGATCCCGGAGCGGTGCTGGTCTCAGGCCCAGTCACGGTCCTATAGCGGTGCCAGTCTTGGTGCCGGTTTCGTTTTCAGTTTTGGTCTCAGTCTCAGAGCGGTTCCGGTCCCAGTGCTGGTACTGGTGCCAGTGTTGATCCCAGAGTGCTCCCAGTGCCAATCTCACTGTCAGACCCAGTCATGGAGCGGTGCCAGTCTCAGTTCTGGTGCCGGTGCCGCTCTCAGTCTCAGTCCTGGAGCTCTCCTGGTGCCCGTCCCAGTGTCGGTGCTGGTCTCAGTCTTGGTCCCAGCAGAAATTCAGGGCCCAGTCTCGGTCTTGGTCCCAGTCTTAGTTCCAGTTCTGGAGTGGTGCTGGTCTCAGTTCTGGTGTCAATTCTGTTCCCAGTCCTGGTCTCGGTCTCCGTTCTGATGTTGGTCTCAGTATTGATGCTGGTGCTGGTTCTGGTGTTGGTCTCGGTCTTGGTTCCAAAGATTTTAGGCCCATTTGGCTGATTTTATGCCAAAGTGGGATTTTAGACTGGATTTTAGGGCCCTTTTGGACAATGTTAGGCAAATTTGGATGATTTTAGATCACTCTTGTGTGGATTTGAGGTCCCTTTGGCTGATTTTTAGGCCAAACCTGGTGGATTTAGGCTGCATTTGAGGGCCTTTTTTGGTGATTTTAGGCCAAACCAGGCCCCTTTAGGACTGCCTGGCCCTTTGGCCCCGCCCCTTTCCCTCACAGTTCTTGCCCTTTTCTGACCCCGCCCCTTCCCATCGGTTTCTGCCCATTTATTAGCCCTGCCCCTTATACTCACAGCCCCTGTCAATCATTAACCTCTCCTCTTTTATTCTGACCAAGCCCTTGTGTTTGCCCCGCCCCATTCCCCTCTAAGCCCCGCCCATCTCCTGGCACATTCACCCCACGCATGCTCAGAACACCCAAAAGTGCTTCACCGCTATCTTTGCTGCTGGTCCCCGACCCGACTGCAGCGTGTCCGAGAGCTGCAGTGGGGCTGGAGGGATCTATAGGGGATCTGTAGGGAACTGGCGTGGCTTTCTGTCCCTGGGACGTTTCTGGGGGTCTGCAAATGGCATTGGGGGCTCTGCAGGGGTCCCTAAAGGGGGTTTGGGAGGTCCATAGGGGATCTGTAGGTGCCTGGAGGGGGCTTTACCACCCTGGGGGTTTCTGGGGTTTTGTATAGGGGATTTGGGGCTTGTCTATGGGGATTTGGGGGGCACTGGGTAGTCTATAGGGGATCTATAGGGGATCTGTCGGGGACTGGGGGCGGGGCTGAGGGTCTCTATAGCAGATTTGGGCTTGTCTGTAGGGGATTTGGGGGGTCCCTTAAGGGGATTGGGATTTCTATAGGGGATTTGGGGGCACTGGGTTTTCCCTAAAGGCACTCTGAGAGAATTATGGGGTCTACACCAGGAAGTTTTTTCAAATTTTGTGTACAAACATGGGAATTTTTAGGTTTCTATTGGGAATTTTTGAAATTTTGGGGACCTCAAATGGAATTTTGGAGGATCCTATAGGGAATTTTTGTGGTCTTTATAAACAAACTTGGGTCCAAACATGGAAATTTGGGTTCTCTACAGAAAATTTGTGGGATCTCCTTGGTGAGTATTTGGGAATTCAGGGTCCAAATGTGAGAATTGCCAGGTGGGTGGGTGATTTTGGGTGCCAAAATACGGCAGTGAGCAGCTGGCATGAAGCCCATGAGACCCAGGGCTCTGATTTTAGGGTGATTTTGGCTCCCTTGGGGGGTTTCAGGCCAGTTTGGGTGTGTTTAGGTCCATTTGGGTGATTTTAGGAAAAACGAGGTGGTTCTAAGGTGATTTTAGGCCCATTTTTGTGATTTTTGGCAAAAGCAGGCACTTTCAGGGTGGATTTTACAGACATTTAGGAGATTTAAAGGTGATTATAGGCAACTTGGTGTGGGTTTTCAACCACTTTTGGCAGTTTGAGACACTTTGGTTAGATTTCAAACCCATTTGGCTGATTTCAGGCCAAAGCTGATGGGTTTAGGCTGGAGTTTAGGCCCCTTTTTGGACAATATTAGGCACATTTGGATGATTTTAGTCCCCTTGGTGTGGATTTGAGGCCTCTCCAGCTGATTTTAGGCCTGGTGGATTGAGGCTGCATTTGGTGCCTTTTATTGGTGATTTTTGAGCAAACCGAATAATTTTGGGACCTTTGTCCCCGCCCCTTTCCCCTCACAGTTCCCGCCCTTCCCTTGACCCATCCCCTCCCAGTTCGGGGTTCCGAACGGGGCAGGAGGAGGAGGGAGGGAGGAAGAGGCGGAGCGGCAGCAGAAGCAGGAGGGGACAAGGAACGATTCGACCACGAGCCCGGAGCTGCCTGAACTCGCAGCCCCCGGGACCATCGCCCCCATCCTGCACGTGCCCGGGGAGGGGGAGCTCGCCCCAAATATCCCGGGGAGGTCCTTGGGCTTGGGGATTTTTGGGGGGGATATTTGGATGTTGCCGGGCTCCAGAGGCGCAGATGGCCCTCGGGGGGACATCGGGGAGTCCCCGGGAGGTGTTTTTGGGGGTCCCGGTGGGTGCGGGCAGAGCCCCGGCAGGGGGCAGGGATGCGGGTCCCCCTGCGATGGGGGTTGGGCTTCCCGGGCCGGGCCCTGCGAGCTCTGCCGGGGCCACGTGGGGAGTGCGCGGAGCGGCGGGATCGGCGGGGGACAGCGGTTTTGGGGAGCCCCGGGAGAGGCGCGGCTTCCCTGAGCGGGAGCGCAGAGAGAGGAGAGCCCCAGAAGGGCAAAGCGGGGAGCCCGACGGGGGGCACCCCTGGCATTGCCGGGACCCCGGCGGGGGGTGCTGGGGCTGGAGGGGCGGCATGGCCGGGAAAGGGCTTCGGGGCTCCCGGTGCCGCCAGTGGCTGCTCCCAGCATGAGCCCAGTTGCTCCCAGCGTGTGCTTCCAGTTTCCTCGGCACTCCCAGCCATTCCCTATTATGATGGAATTTGCCCCAGCACGGTCCCAGTTGCTCCCAGTTCCTCCCAAGGTCACTGAAATTGAGAGAAAAAACAAAAACCACGTCCACAATCGTTAAATTTAGAGAGTCAAGACGTTACTTTATAATCTGGGCAGGATGTTGTGGCCAGGATGTAGCACAGAAATCTTATCCACACATAACCCGTGTGTGCAGGGAGAATCATTCCATGACACTCGGTTTATAGTAAATTTTTCAGTTCTTTAATACAGTCATAGAAATGAATTGGGTCAGTGTTCTTTGGTCTCAAGTTGCAAATATTCAGTTCATAGTATTTGTTCTCCTTTGGGATCTGGATTTCTTCCCTTCTGATGTTAATTGGATCTTCATTCCCTGATTTTATCAGTCTTTTCAGAGGAGGTGTCTGCAGCTGTGCCAGAGGCAGAGTCTTCGGTGGATGTTCCTGGGTGGCCACTGATGTTCTGTTAATGGCCGCTGATGGCCCTTGAGCATTCCAGCTGCTCCCAGTGTGTTGATGTGTTGAGTTCATCCGACCCCACCTGGTGCAGCAATGCTCTGCAAAGAAAATTAAAAGATTTTTAGGGGAAAGGCAAACAAAATATCCTCATTAAAATTACAGAACTTTTTTTAAACGGATACGTTTTCCAACACCCCTTTGGTCCAGTGTGTTTCCAGTTCTCCCAGCTTCCCCTAGCACAGTCCCAGTCACTCCCAGTACTATCCCAGCATGGGTCCAGTATGAGTCCAGTCTCTGCCAGCAGGGCCCCAGTCACTCACACTTGCCCCTAGTTGCCCCAGCATGGTCCCAGTTTTCCCCCAGCACAATCCCAGTCACTCCCAGTGAGGTCCCAGTCACCACCTCTATGGTCTCAGACACTCCCAGTATATCCCAGTTGACCTGAACAATCTCACAGTTATTCCCAGGCACTCCCAGTTACCTCAGTTCTCTTGCCCGTAGTTTTATCCCAGTTGCCCCTGAAATAGTCCCAGTGCCTCTCACCATGGCTTCTTTACTTTTTTAGTGGAGGGGAATGTTTGGACAATTGAGAACTCCAGAGCCGAGCAGAAAATGCCCCTTGGGGGACACTGGGGGTCCCGGTGGCGGCTGCCGGCAGAGGCAGCCTGGAGGAGCAGAGCCCTGTGTCCCCCAGGAGCCCAAAGTGGGGAGCCCAGAGAGGGGGGAGCGCCGCCATTGGCGGGACCCTCAACAGCCTGGAGAGGGGCAGGGGGGACTCCTTGGACCCCCAGCACCCCAAAGCAGAGAATAAGGAGAGGAGGGACCCCAGGGCCCCAAAATCCCCCAGCATCCCTAAATGGGGAGAGGGAAGAGGGGGGAGCTTTATGGATTGCTGGGACTCCCAGCAGCCTGGGGAGGGTGAGCACCGAGTAGATGGGGGACCCCCATTAGAAGCGTGACCCCCAGCAGCTGGGACAGGGGGAACCCCCGAACACCAAAGGGGAGGAACCATTGCCAGGAACTCCTGGCAAGCATTTTCAGGGCTGAATGTTGATGTTTGGGAGGTTTTGATGGACCCCAGATGCCCGGGTACTTCTAGAGATGCACTTGGGCAGGAGGAACCCGCAACACAACGCGCTTATCCCTTGTTTTTCCCCAAACCAGAATTTCCCATTGCCAAGCCTTGGCCCGATGGAGGAGGAGGAGGCTGCAAGGAAGAGGAAGATGGCCCAGGAGCCCCAGGCAGGTGAGGAGGAAGTCAGTGCCCCTTTCCCCCTCTGTCCTGCTCCATCTCCCAGCCCAGCACGGTCCCTGGCTGCAGGACACCCCGCTGCCGACACCGACCTGCCGGGGACACGATGGGGGGATCTCCTTCCCGTTTCCTCTGGCACGGAGGCAAATCCCATCCTCTCCTTGTCCTTCCTCGCCCAGACAAGGAGCTGAGCACGGAGAGCAGGGAGGACAAATCCCCGCGGCAGAACCTGGTGGACGAGGCCGTTTGCAGTGGCTCCACGGTGCAGGAATCCAACGGGGAGGAAAAGCCGTGGAAATTCCGCACCAGGAGGGGCTGCAAACGCAGATCGCGGGCATCTGAGGAGGAAAGACCCAGCCTGGGCCAGGCAGGCGGCCGGAGATGGAGCCAGAGCTCGCACCTGGTGGTCCATGAGCAGCTTCATGATGGGGAGAAGCGCCACAAGTGCTCGGAGTGTGGGATGAGCTTCAGATGGATGTCCAGACTGATCCACCACCAGAGGATCCACACTGGGGAGAGGCCCTACGAGTGTGGGGAGTGTGGGAAGAGGTTTCACACCAGCAGCAATCTCGTCAAGCACCAGCGCACGCACAAAGATGAGAAGCCCTTCCGCTGCCCCGACTGCGGGAAGGGATTCAGGCAGAACTCCCACCTCATCTCCCACCGGCGCATCCACACCGGGGAAAAGCCCCACAAGTGCTCGGAGTGTGGGATGAGCTTCAGATGGAGCTCCAACCTGATCAGGCACCAGAGGATCCACACTGGGGAGAGGCCCTACGCGTGTTCTCAGTGTGGGAAGAGATTTCACACCAGCAGCAATCTCCTCCTGCACCAGCGCACGCACACAGACGAGAAGCCCTTCCGATGCCCTGACTGTGGGAGGGGCTTTAGGGAAAACTCCACCCTCACCAAACACCGGCGCATCCACACTGGGGAAAAGCTCCATGAGTGTGAAGAGTGTGGAATGAGCTTCAGCCGGAGCTCCAGCCTGATTAGCCACCGAAGGATCCACACTGGGGAGAGGCCCTACAAGTGTGGGGAATGTGGGAACAGCTTCATTCAGCGTGCCAAATTGATCCGCCACCAGTACATCCACACTGGGGAAAGGCCACACAAATGTGGGGACTGTGGGAAGGGCTTCAGGCAGCGAGACAAGCTAATCCGTCACCAAAGGATCCACATTGGTGGGAGGCCCTACAAGTGTTCTAAGTGTGGGAAGAGGTTTCCCACCAGCTCTGATCTCGTCAAGCACTACCAGACACACACGGAGGAGAGGCCCTACGAGTGTCGTGACTGCGGGAAGGGCTTCAGGCAAAACTCTGACCTCATCCGCCACCATCGCATCCACACCGGGGACAGGCCCTACGAGTGTGAGGAGTGTGGGAAGAGCTTCTCCCAGAGCTCACACTTGACCAAACACCAACGGAGGCACCGGTAAAGGAAGCCCTGCGAGTGCCCTGAGTGTGCAAGAGCTTCATGCGCTGCTCCAACTCCATCCCCCACTGCAGGACTCACATTGGGCAGAGCCCTGGTGACCCACATTCCCTGGGATCCATGTTGGGAAGGCACCTGCCTGGTTATCCTTTTGTTTTGGCCTTGCTTTTTCTCTTCTCCATCTCTTTGTGCTTTAAAAGCCAAGAAGGATCGATCTGTCACCTCAAAACCTCCCCAATCCAAGTAGAAACACCTCAATTTTGACTCAAAAGGTATCAATCCAACTTCAAAGTGCCTTAGTCTCTCCTCAAAAAAAGTCAATCTCACACGAACCTTACTGGATTCCAGAGCTGCCAAGGGAAGAAGGGGTTAGAAGGAGATTGGGAGAAGTGGGATCCAAATTTGGAGCGGTGGCATCGGGATTGTGTGAGGCTGGGTGGGGAGGAGGTATTTGATAGTAAATAAAACTTTGACAATTCCTCATTTCTGTCCCATTCTCTTTCAGTCAGTTCCAGTTCTGTTTCCAGTGGGATCCTCTCAGCTGATTGTGTTCGTGTCCTCCTTTCTCTCCTGCCTCTCTCTGCCTGCTCTGTTTCTCTCTCAGGGTCTCCCTTGAGCCAGGGCAGCTCCCACCAAAGACCCTGCCCTGATTCAATTCCCAGTGCAGGAGCTGCAACAGCCATGGGTGAAGTTGTGAAGGCAGGCAGTGAAATGTCCCTGTAAGATCTTGCTGCACTTGGCTTTTGGCCCCTTCTGAAGAGCTTTGCCTTCAAGGGCAGGAACATCTTTTCCTGGCTGGGAACTGGAATTCCAGAGCCTGGCAGTGTGAGCCAAGCAGGACCTTGCAGGCTGGGATCATGGGAGCTGGGATGACATGGACTGGGATCCTCCAGACTGGGACTGCACAGACTGGGACCAGATGGATTAGGGCCATGCAGAGTGGGATTGTACAAATTGGGATCGCACGGACTGGGATTGAAGAAACTGGGATCCCATTGACTGGGATTGTATAATCTGGGATCACATAGACTGAGATTGTACAAACTGGGACCATATGTACTGGGATTGTAAAAACTGGGACTATATGGACCTGGATGGCTGCTCCAGGACAATGCGAACTGAGGCGGTCCCACCCCACCCTGGGGTCCCTCCCAGTCCCTCATGGGAGCACAGCCAGAAGTCCCCAGAGTTAATGTGGAGGTCCCAGAGTGCTCACAGTGTGATCCTGGTGCTGATCCCTGTCCTGGTGCCGGCCTCAGTCTCACTCTCAATCTCAGAGCACTCCTGGTGTCGGCCTCGGTTTCGGTTCTGATCCCAGTGTCGATCTCAGTCTTGGAGCAGTTCCCGATTGCTCCCTGTGCTCATTCCTGTCCTGGTGTTGGTCTCGATCCCAGAGCGGTGCTGGTCTCAGTCCCAGTGGGTCTTACAGTCGCGCCAGTCTCGGTGTTGGTTCTGGTGCCACTCTCAGTCTCAGTCCCGGAGTTCTCCCGTTGCCGGCTCTAGTGTCTGTCTTGGTCTCAGTCTTGGTCACAGTTCCATTCTGGGGCTGGTTTGGGCTCGGTCTCAGTCCCAGTGCCAGTGGCGGTCTTGTAGATGTGCTGGTTTCAGTTCTGGTGTCAGTTCTGTTCTCAGTGTTGGTCTTGGTTCCAGTCCAGGGCCATTTTACTGACGATAGAGAGAGAGTGAGACTACAAGCTCATGATCAGAATCCAAATTTATTGTGAGCTACATTTGCTTATGCAGCATTTTTAGGAAGGCAGTCATTTTTGACTACATTCATTGGGTTAAACATCAGCCAGACAAACTTTACATTTCTCCTTATTTAGTTCAATCTTCTTTCCTGTCGCCAGTCTCGATCCAATCTTCTTGTAATTGTCAAAGCTCTGTTTGTTCTTGCCAAGGCGTCCTGGTTATCAAACTGCAAATGCCAATTAAATCCACAGCACTGTCTGTCTCAGCTTCCACAGTGCTGGTCTCAGGCTGGGTCCAATACTGGTGCCAGTCTTGGTGCCGGTGCCAGTTCTATTTTCAGTCTTGGACTCAATGCTGGTCTTGGTCTCAGTTTAAGAGCAGTACCAGATCCAGCACTGGTACCAGTGCTGGTGTTTGTCTCAGAGTGCTCCCAGTGCCAATCTCAGCCTTGGTTCTCGTGCCGGAGTGGTTCCAGTTTGGGTTTTTGTACTGGTGCCAGTCTTGGTGCTGGTTCCGGTGCCACTCTCAGTCTCAGTCTCGGAGTTCTCCCAATGCTGGTCCCGGTCCCAGAGCAGTCCTGGAGCTCTCCTGGTACCCGTCCCAGTGTCGGTGCTGGTCTCAGTCTTGGTCCCAATGCCAATTCTAGGGCTGGTTTCAGTCCCTGTCTCTTTCCCATACTCAGTTCCAGTGCTGGAGCAGTGCTGGTCTCAGTTCTGGTGTCGGTTCTGTTCCCAGTCTTGGTCTCTGTAGTGAATGGGCCAGGAGACCAGCTTCGTTTTCAAGGCCTTTATTGAAAAGTAGCTCTGGGTGGGCCCAAGGGGTCGCGCACAGCGCCGCTGCTTGGGAGGAGAGGTTCAGCTCCCTGTGGCGCCTCACCACGGTACGGTGGTGTCTGGGGTGTCACCAGGGATGGGGGCAGCTGTGGGCTCAGCAGAATCTCCTCGTCTGGCCTTGATCCCATTTCCATCTCTGTTGCTGTTTACATTGCTGACTTTGTCCCCTTCATCTTAATTTCCATCTTCATCTTCATCTTTGCCTCCATCTTCGTCTTTTTCTCCATCATCAACTCCATCCCTGTCTCCATCTCCATCATTTCCATCATCTCCATCACCTCCATCACCGTCTCATCATCTCCGTCTCCATCCCCATCATCTCCAACCATCTCTATCTCTGTATGCATCATCTCCATAATCTCCATCACTGTTGCTATCATCTCCATCTCGTCTCCAACCCTCCCATCTCCATCATCTCCAACCCATCTCCATCACCTCCATCACCATCTCCATCACCTCCATCTCCATCCTCTTCAACCATCTCTATTTCCATCTCATCTCTGTCATCTCTATCACTTCCACCTCCACCCCTATCCCCATCTCATCTCCGTCACCTCCATCTCCATAATTTCCATCTCCATCCCCATCTCCATCACCTTCATCTCTACCCTCACCCGCATCTCCATCATCTCCCATCTCCATAATTTCAATTTCCATTATGTCCATCACCTTCATCAGCATCTCCACCCCACCCCATCCCACCCCACCGATCGAGAAGCTCAAGGCCGAGAAGAACAAGCAGCCACTGATGCCGCTCCTGACCCGCAAATTTTTGGGGGAACCCCAGGAGGTGTCGACCCTCGCCGGCCGGAGCCGCGCATCGCCTACGTCCGGCACAAGCTGTGGCCGGAGCACCTGCAGCGCAAGCTTGACCTCGTCCAGACTCCGACCACCGAGGGAGGACCCTCTGAGCCACCCCCGGCCACAGCCACCATCACCCCAGCCACCCCTGCCGAGCCCCTGGTGGCCCCCAAGGCCGAGGAGCCCGGTGAGGTCCGGTCGGTGCTGCCGGAGCAGCGCCAGGAGCGCCGGTTGGAGCGCCAGGGGTCCCGTTGTGCCGGAGCTGCCACAGCACAACGGGAAGGGCGGTGGGTGAGTGAGGGGATGCTATGGGGACACCATGGGGACACCGTGGGGACAGCAGGGACTGGACGGGGCTGAGGTGACCCCACTGTGGTCTCCAAACGTCCCCCAGCAGCAAAGCCACTCAGGCCGACATCGTGGAGTAGCTGCAGGAGAAGGAGGCGGGTAGGCCTTGATGAGTCCTTGGTGAACCCTTGGTGAACCCTTGATGACCCTTTGGTGGCTCCTTGGATTCCCTCTTGTGTCCCTTTGGATTCCACTCAGTGTCCCCTGAATGTCCCCTCCATGTCCCCCTGGATGTCCCCTCCACGCTCCCCTGGGGATTCCTCCATGACTCCCAGGACATCCCTCATTGTCCCCTCATTGTCTCTTCCATGTTCCACTGGACATCCCTCATTGTCCCATTGGAGATCCCCTCAGTTCTCCTCTTAAGATTCCTCCATGTCCCCATCAGTGTCCCCTCATTGTCCCCTCCATGTTCCCATTGAGATCCTCAGTGTCCCCTCCATGTCTCACTGGACATCCCTCAGTGTCCCCTCAGTGTCCCCTTTAATGTCCCACCGGACATCCCTCAGTGTCCCCTCCATGTCCTACTAGAGATCCTCTCCGTGGCCTCCTGGAGATCCCTCAGTGTCCCCTCGTTGTCCCCTCCACGTCTCACCAGACACCCCTCAATGTCCCCTCCATGTCTGTCCCGGGTTAGTGTTATGTCTACTCCTCTCCCTGCCCCTCCTCGCTGTCTGTATGGAGCTGCCTGTCTCCGTGGCCGTTCCTCCCTTGCTCCAGCTGGCCCCCGGCTGCTGGGGGCTGCTGTTGCTGGGCTGCTTGCTGTTGCCGCTGCCGCTTCTGCTGTCCCCAGCTGCTGCTGCCCCAGCTGCCCCTCTTTCTCTCTCCCTTCTTCCCCTCATCCCAAAGATCAGCATCGGCTCTGGACGGGGGGATCTGAACATCAGAGACTGCCTCTGGAAGCCTGCCAAGGAAGCTTTCGCCCTTCCCAGCGGAGACCGTCTGAGTTTATCCACCTTCGCTCTCTCTCTCTCGGTGAAAACGTTTTTTTGTCATCGGGTCTGTACTGGGAAGTGTTTCTCTTGTGTTTGTTAATAAATAAGTTTTTTCCACTTTCCCCTGAGAAGAAGTCTTTCTGAGCCCGGTGAAGGAAGGAATTGCAGGGGGGTATACTCTCTGGGGGGCTCGATTTGGAGGTCTTTCCCCAAATTTGTCCTAAACTTGGACAGTCATCCTTGCCCCCATGATCCCAGCATGGTCCTTCATGGCTCACACTGCCAGGCTCTGGAATTCCAGTTCCCAGCCAGGAAAAGATGTTCCTGCCCTTGAAGGCAAAGCTCTTCAGAAGGGGCCAAAAGCCAAGTGCAGCAAGATCTTACAGGGACATTTCACTGCCAGCCTTCACAACTTCGTCCTAAACTTGGACAAATAATTGCGTGGCCTACGGGAAACTAGAAAAAGTGGAAAAAACTTTATTCTAAGAATATTTTGTTTTCAATTGTTGGTATTGGTATGTCTATTGAATCCATAATGTCTTTGGTCAGGAGGTTGCCTGTAAGGTTGAATGCTAGGTTTCTTTGAAGTGT